>LTAE01001216.1:26040-64119 GCA_001647135.1 Pontederia paniculata | reverse complement strand
GTTTCATCTCAAGCAAAGATCAACTAGCAGATGCTCTTACCAAGCCTCTCTCCGGTGAACGTTTTGCCTTCATTCGCAGCAAGCTACGACTTCGACAACGTCCGGGTCGGGCTTGAGGGGGCGTGTCAGCACATCAGCATCCACATCTTCAGCAAGACTATTTCCTCTAACTACTTACCTATTTATCTGCTCATGTACTCCCTACTTGTATGCCACTTATTACTATTTGAACGTGTCATCAGGATTGTAACTACTACAACATTCATGTATATATAGACCTATGCAACATAATAATAATCAAGGAAGTCAGTTTATTGTCACAATGATCTATTGATAGTTTTGCCAAAAGCATCCGAAGATAAAATGTTCTCGACTTACGACCTATATTGTTAAAAAGATCAACAGCTCTATTAGTCTCTTTAAATATGTGTGTACATTTAAAGGTTTTTGATACGATTTCTTCACTTACAAACTACACCAAGGTGCTTGAGTCAGATTCGCATACTATTTTTTGAATACCTAATTGTTTGCACGTGTACAAGCTGCATCGTAAACCCAAGCCTTTGCCTCTAGTTCGTTGTTGACCAATTTTTTGTAGAGCATCTGCAAACACAAAAGTAGAATTAGCAGATCGAATTAAATAACTTGCTCCTCCCGCCTTCTAGAGTCATATGAAAGACCTTTCCAAATTTAATTTGAATCAAAATGGAGGCGAGAGCTCACATAGGATCCCAATAGAGGTTCTTATGGTGGGGCAATATGAAACTTTGCAAACTCATTGTAATTGATCAATGCCCTTTCCCAAACCACAATTATGATTGTATATCTTGAGTTAAAATATGCATTGTTTCTCATGTTCCAAATTTTTCGAAGATAGAAGGTAAAAAGAAATAAAATTTTTTTTCTAGATAATGAATCCAATGAAAAATCTTCCTTAATCCAATCACCTTCATGCCAGATAACAATAAATCTAAAATGTACTCCAACATCATTTTGAAATGTAGACCATAGCTGATTAGAAATGGAGTAAGTGAAAAAATAAATGGTCATTTGCTTCCATGGACAAACTGCATAGAGTACACGAATTTAGGCTTTGTTTGAGAACTAACTAATGGAGGAGTGGTATGACATGGTGAAGTGTAGGGTGGGTGGTGGAGTGTGGTAAAGTATGGTGAATTATTATTAAACTCATGTTTAGATAAAATTTTATAGTGGTGGATGAGTTAAACTAAACCATGTCATGTTTGAATAATTTAGATAAAAGTCATTTATACCCTTTATTATATATTACTATTTATGATCCTTAAAAAATATAATATTTTACATCTCTTTATATATTTTTTCTCTTATCATTAGTATTATTTTCCTCTCAATGTATTTTGTTTCTTTCATAATATTTTTATCTTTTTATTTTTTTGAAATAAAGTTAAAAAAGATCAAAGATGATAGATGAATATAAAAAAATAATAATAATATTATCATTACATAAATAAAAATATTGTTCAAATGACAATACTTTAAGATGCTAAAGTAAAAATGATCATAAAAATAATTGTTTATCTAAAATTCAATAAAAAAATAATTAATTTGAAAAAATATTATGATGACATTCAATATGATAAAAAATTAGTTCGAGAAAAAATAAATGTGAATGAATAAAAGTTAAATAAATGTAAGCACTAAAGAATTATAAAATACGAGAAAAAAATCAATAAATAAACTCAAGTCAAATATTTTTCTATCATAAATCAAAATAATATAAAGAAGAATATCATTTTAAATGAACTACAATATAATTTTAAAAAGTTATTTAAGGTGATAGTTTTGTCTAAAAAGTTTCATTCCCCTAATTCCACCAATTTGGTGGAATGAAATATTTGAGGTTTGGAGGTGTGACTCACCCCTCCAAACATCATATGACTTATATTTTTTTTTATCCAAACATGATTTAACTAACATCATCCACTCATCTTCTATCTTATGCCCCCTAATAACTCAATCTAAATAAGGCCTCAATCCAAATAAGACCTTAGTGGCATGAGGGTAGGAAAGAGTTTCCATATGAAGATTTGAAGTTTTGGGGAATTAGAATATCCAATATCAATTTCCAGCCATATCATCTTACACCCTGCGGTGAGCAAGGTGACTTAGATTTTGTAATCTAGGACATACATATTATTAAGACATTAAACTTTTGGATATATAACTTTTGGATATATAACTGGATTTAAAGCTTCACAACTTAGGATTCTAACATCTTTTGCAAGGCAATGATTCCTCTTTCTAATGACGACACCACTACCAGGTTGTCGTCTAATTAACTAAAGAATAAACACTTGTTCGAGGTTATACATATGAAGATTAATTTGTGGGAGACACTGAAAGATGTTAAATGTAAGAAAGTCGATGATGTATTAGGGACACAAAGTTAGAAAGCACAAAGGAACCGCAAAAACAAAAGAAGATTGAGTGTTCATATTCTTTGTGAACGCGATGGCCGAACATTGGGAATGTTCTCTTTTTGGAGTGTAGCAAAAAAAAAGGAAATTAATTGATATTTGCTAAATTAGATCAATTAAAAAACACTTAAGAAGAAATTTATTTTCTTGTTTATATTACTAATATACTAGCATAGAGTTTGGAAATGCACGAAAAGATGATATTTAACCTTTTTTTCCTCAAATTATCATTATTTTGATAATAAAAACATAGTTTCTTTTTTTTTTCCCAATTATTATTTTAACAATTTTTTGATACTTTTTAAACATATTTATTTTTCCATTATATACATATCAAATTTAATACTATGTCATATTAGTTAGTTTTTTAAGAATAACGTTATAATTTAAATCACATTTTTAAATGTATATTTTAAAAATATATTACTTATTTTTCCTAACTATTAATTATGTAATAATTATTTCATAATAATATTTGATTAGAGCCCTCTAAATTGAGAGATGAGAATTTTTATCGATCACGTCTCTTTCTAATTATATTTAAATTCTGAGTATGAAATGATATTCAAAAGTATGCACTCAAAAAAATTAAAAGGAATATAATGGATTAAATGATAATATTATTATCTTGACGAACATAAGACTAAATCATTTTGACTTTCTTTTTAAAAACTTAAAAAGATTGTAAAATTAGCAATATGCATATAGTTTCTAAGTATTAATTAAATTATACTGAAAAGTATAACATCAAATAAACGAATAATAATAATAATAACAATAATAATAATTCTATTAATGAAGATAAAATTTTCTTAAATAATTATTTAATTGTTGTATTAATTACATAGAATTTGAGAACTATACACGTATATCACTATAAATAGAATAATAGGTGTGAATGTATACTCTAACATATATAAACGATATTTACTATGACGGAATAAAATTCTATATTTTAGCAAACAATTAAGTTAAAACTTGATGTGGAAAAAAATTTGACATTGCAATATACATATATATATATATATATATATATATATATATATATATAAAGATGTAAGAGCATAATTAATAAGCATCCACACATTTATAATTTAAAAGAGGTAAATGATATCGATTGTAAATAACAAAATGTACGTAACTCTGTTACCTATTAAATATTAATGGAAATAAATTATATGTATCATAAATATAAATTTATTTTAATTTAGATAAAAAATTATTACAAAAAACAAATTTAATATTTGAGCAAAAGCAAAGATTAAAAACGTTATATAACAAAAGATGTGAATAATTAGATTTGAACATATGACCTTCCAAAGTGAATCATAATATTTCCCATTATAGATACAATGGTACTTCTTTTTTATAATTATTATTTTTATAATTATTCAGTGGGTCGACTAAGAGGCGGATGTAGCTAAGGAAACTCATGCGGCTCCGACGCTAGGATATATGAAAGTCATTATAATAATCTATAAAATTCTACCATATAATATTATTATTCGGCCACCAAAGAATTTAGTTTAGTTAGGATCGATGAATCTCATGTTTTCTTTTTCTACGTGTGATCATCTTCACATCAAGCACAAAAATAATATTTTTTCTATCTTATTTGGACATTTTATTTATCTCTTTTACAATTAATAATAAATAAAAGAACTAGTAAATGTGAAGATATGTAGTTTTAGTTTCCATAATTTTTTTAGCATCTCAAAGATGATCGGTTAACCTAATTCGATCTTGAAATTCAAACTATGATTGGTTGACCTTTTAATTTTAAAAAAGTTTGAGTGCTGCGAACATACTAAATGTGAATTACACAGACACATTAAACTCATGCATTTGTTCTCCTATTGTAACATTTCCAAATTCACGCCCCGTGATAAAAATATAAATTTAAAGACGTTATACATTAATTTTTTACTTAATTTTGATTAAGAGACTCATCAATAATATATGAAAATAATAACTTTAAAAATAAAATTTAATAAATAGTCTAATCATCGAAACATTATTTTACATTGTTCAATAAAAGAAAGACGAAACTAATAAAACTCAATAAATATTAATTTGACTCAATCTGAACTTCTATCATATGCAGGTCATCATATCACAAATTTTACATTATCAGTGTCATATCTATTCATCATTGACTCTTCACATGCATAATAAAAAAAGTGGAAATAATATCCCATGGGTTATGAAACATAATATGTAAAAAGTAATATAATAGGAAAAAATATGAGTAAAATATTTGTGCAACGCTGTAAATTATATCGCAGCCCACTTTCTCTCACATTTGAGTGTAGGCCTGAACCTATGTTCATAACTCCATATTGAAAAGTTTACATGCAAATGTGAGGGAGAGCGGTCTATTGTAATTTACTGTGTTGTTCACTCCTTGGCCTAGAAAAATATATACAAAGACACGATGGATAATAGTAAATATATACTTTACTTATTGTTGTAATGGTATCAGTAATCATTAATCTTTCAATTGCAAGAACCTCAGTTGCATCGCTATGACACAATGTCCAGTACTTTCTATTCAGTAGGTTCAAGCTTAGTTAAGTTAGTATTAGGACCCTTTATTCTTTATTATCTATTATCGAAAGTTGTTTAGTTATAACAATTAATTTTATTAACTTTTACCAATCGTTTGGTCAATTAGACATACAAATCAATAAGAATATTCTTACCACCTTTTCAGGTAGTAGAACATGACCCGCGTTAAATAAGAACACGGTCCATTTTTTATATAATAGTACTTTAACTTTTACCAAAGAACACAATATGTTTCCCTATAGTCGATCATCAGGACGCATCTGGAATTCGTCTCCATTCACCTTACGGTTCGCATCGGTTGGACACAGTCCGTATTGAGCCCTTAAGTTTAGTCTTAACGCGATCAACGTGAAGAACTCGGACGTGTTCGAGGTTCGCGTCAGATGACACGACTTGATTCATCAATAGACGGGACATGGCCCGTGTCGAAGAATGACATGGTCTACAGTCGACGTGAAGGATACGCCGTCATTTCACTAACTGTAGAACACGACCCGCATCTGTCATCGGGTTTACATGACCAATTTTGTAGCAGTGAACACGACCCGTGCCAGGAATCGACATGGTCATTTTATCCACGTGGCGATCCAACAATCCTTTTGTCGTCGACGAACATCACCCACGTTCAACGGCGACGCGCTCCGTTTCCGACGCTTCAATGAACTCTCGTGAACATGGTCGATACTTTTGATGATACAACCATTCTTACCTAGGATCGGAACACGATCTATTTTCTGTCGGATGCGATCTGCATTCGGACTTCATTGAACTATTGATTGTTGCATATTCTCATTTTCAGTTGGGCATAATTTCATTAACAATTAAACAATAATAACTCTATCATATAATATGATAATCCCTAGAGTTAATCCTCTTAGTTATATATCTTTTTTTTCGTTTGGCGTTCCTATGTTTCTAGTCCACCAAGAAAGAGAGAAAACAATAAATTCTTTATTTTCTATCTCTCTTTTTATATGAGTTTTGTAGGAGTAACTTATTTTAATTCAATTTAATTTCTTTTATTTCACTTGTGATTAGAAGTTCTATAAAAATAATTTGAATAGGACTAGTAATATTAAAAAATAGAATAATATTTTGATTTTTATTCTTATTTATTCTTTTTCTAATTCTAATAATATCTCATCTTATCATATTTTTCTTTTATTTTTTATTGTTAATTTATTTTATGAAATTTCTGGGTGTTCAATCTATATTCTTAAAGGGTAAATTGCAAGAATGATTGTCCAACTTTTTGCACTAATAGTTATCACCACTTCCATCTTTCGTCTGTGTGGTCCTTATGATCTGTTGTAGAAGATTTTTGCTAACTAGGAGTAGCATCTTCATGTCGTTTAAAGTAAAGAGTTGCCACATTAAAATCAGGCTAAAATTCTACTCTCGTAGTGTCATTCATAGTAAATTTATCAACTTTTAAAAATATTTTAATTATGTGAGTGGAAAGAAGGTATCACGAATTTCTTTATTTTATTATTTTTTTTTTGCAATTTCAATTGCATCATTTATATTTTGATATATTTGTAATATGTTTTATATTCTTTTATCTGTATACTTAAGTGGCGTGAACAGGAGGAAAAACTTTTTTTCATGAGTTCACTATTTATTATTAGCAAATTAATAACAAAATAAAAAATCCTCTAATTTCTCTTTTCACTTTTTTTAACCATGACATATAGATCCCCTATTTTTTTTCTCTTTTCATTATTTTAACCATGAAACCTATCTTGAGGGCATCTGATATTTTTTTCAATTATTTTTCAATATCATAATTAACTGTAAACTTTTTATGTCAATCTAAATTGAACAAACAGAATTAAAAGTAACAAAACCTAATAAGAGAAAAATACTATTAGTCATATAAATTTGTTAACAAAATAATAAGTAACGATAAGCAACGTAGATTATATATGCATACCAACGTTAATGGATAATTCTTTAAAAAAACAAATTGCATGGAACAAGATATATTATTATTATATTGCATAAATATATAAAGCTATATAAAAAGTTGAAACCTGTTATGTGTTAAAGAAGAAGAAAAAAAAAGGCCACGATAAAAAAATCTAATAAAAATAAGCAAGTACAAGGCATAATACATAAAAAATGTAAATTTAATATTTGAAAGAATCTAGAAATTTGAAAGGAACAGGATTGAAGAAAAAAATCAATCAAATGAATTAACAAGAAAGAAAAGAATGCAATTTATTATATTTATAGAAAAAAGATAATAATAAGTTAAAGACACAAAAGAAGAAAATATATAAAATATAATGCCTCATGTGAATCAGTGAAAGAAAAAATAGGACTGAAAATGAAATTTTTACTGTTGGTAGGCGTCTATTTATCCACAAAAATTAATTCAATGAAGGGCGGATTTTCAAATTCAGATGGCTTAATCCACCAAAAGTGGAGGGTAACAAAAAATAAAAAAATATAAAATAAATTCAACCAGATATAACAATTTTAAATTTCTTTTAAATTAAAAAAACTTAAACAATTTTTAAATTAAAATAAAAACCCGAGTAATCCGATAAAGATCTACATAATTAAAAGTTTATATATATATATAAAATTATTGTTATGTTTGGAATACTTTAACATATATATAATTACTTATTTAACTTAAAAAATTATGAATAAATATTAACAAAATTATATAGGTAAAAATAATGATAATACCATATATAACATATAGTTGATATCAATTTATATAACAAAATATATTTTGAGATTACCATAAATAATAGGATCCCAAAAAAATCATTAAGGTCTTTAGAATAGAAAAAATCACGCAAAAAGTAGTGCAATTTTCTTCACATAAAAAAACATTCGATCCAAATTACTTTCAATCTTAACCTATATATATATATATATATATATATGAGGTCAATAGTGAGTTAATAAGCGGATAGAGATTCCTTTAATGAACATCGATTAATGTTTAACAGTTTAATAAGATAAGAAAGTATTTGATAAATATAAAAAATAAATTAATTATTAATTATGAAATGATGTAAATGACCTTAATAAATTAACATGATAAAAAAATTAATTTCTAATATTATGTACTTTCTAAAACTTTTTATTGTAATTTACAATTAATTAATTTGTAATAGTTTTTTTAAACTAGATTAGACATGCATAAACAAAAAATCTACATTAGAAACTTTTATGTACTAATATCAGTAAAATTACAAAGTTAAAGAGGAAAAATTAGTGGATGAGAAATAGTGGTTGAACTTTTATATCCAATTTTTGCCTCCTCTTCTATTGAATCTTTATATTTTAATTATGCACATAATATAGTTACTTATTAATTTTTTTAATATTTGATTTAGTACATAGAAATTTTTAATGTATATTTTTTTTTATTTATGCATGTCTATTCTAGTTAAAAAAAGTTATTACAAATTACAATAAAAGAGTTTTTAGAAAATACATAATATTAGAAATTAAATTATTTATCATGCTAATTTATTAATCCTACGTCATTTTATGGCTATCAATTAATTTAACTGCTATATTTATCAAATATTTATTATTATCATATTTTTTAATCTTTAATAATTAATAACTTTTTACTAAATAAATATATATTCGTTCTTAAATCATTATCCGCTTATTAGTCTATTATTGATGCCAAACATAGCTAAACTCTAATGAAAATAATTTATAGCTCAATCGCTAACCGCTAATCTATAAAATAATTTATTAAATATTTTATTATGAAAATAGTAACTATTTCATTAATTCAAACCTTTAAACTTTAATATAAACTTTATTTTTTACATGGTTTGCCGGTGCCTCATGTGGCTGCTTCACTTGACATACAATATTTGTAACATTTTAGGTGATGTGGACGCGTGAAAGACGAAAACAGGCAATACTCTAGTCAGCTAAAACCTACTACAATTGATAATAATAGGGAATTAACAATGAAGATGATGATGATGATGAGTTGTATGTTAGACAAACGCGGCATCCTCCAACGCAGAACTTGTATTTATGCGATTTAAGTCTCTGGATTGCAAAACGGGCATCGTCATTCCATCAACTTTTGCCATGCAGTATCCGCAACTTATTCCACGTCGCGTTCTTTTTTTTTTACCCTATTTAATTAAATAATAAGGATCAAGATTAAAATTTTATTCTATACTTTTCAATCAAACACTCTTATTTTAGAGTTTGTGAGTCGTGTTGCATTAATTACAAGAATAGAGAAAAAATAGAGAGCTAAATATTCTTATTTAAGGTTGGAATAGGCTTATGTTCAATGGATTAAAATTATTAGATTAAATAATGAACTAAGAACAAATATTTTGTGCATAGTAGAATCAGGAGCAAATCCATGTATACTCTGAGGGTCTCGAATCCTCCCAATTTTTCGATATATAAAATATATATGCGTATATACTAGTAATTATAGTCATTAAATAAAATAAATATTAATAAATTATTATAATTATTTAATTAGCATAGTGGATTAGATAATTTAGACTAATATTTAGAGATCTAGAGTTCAAATATTGATCTCTCTTATTTTTTTAATTTATTATTATATATTTTAATCTTTTTAACTTTTTAATTTTTTTAATTTTTTTTTTGGAACCGTCTCTGACTAGAATGCCAATCGAACGAAACCTTTGGTTTCTTGTGAAGTCGGATATCGATAGTCAACACTGCAACGTCCGATATTCTAACTTTGACGACTATAATTAAGCATAACCAAAAGTAGCACTGATTGGGAGGAGGTTATTGCTTCGAAATATCTCTATCTCTCTCAATCAATTTTCAACACAGCATAGGGAATGAATAGGAACAAAGAAGTTGAGTAGAAACTAAAGTTGTTCACCTGGAAAAGCCATTGAATTTTGTAAAGATACCTCTTTATAAAAGTCAAAAAGAACGAGAAATAAATGGATTTATATACTAATTAATTAATTAACTGATAGCAACAGCACGTCGGGTCAAGGGTCAACCACTCGTTTGCATCAACCGGTAACACCTCTCTTTCTTTCCTTCCTACTTCATTTCCCACTACATTATGAGATCCACATAATTAACATCTGGAAACGTAAAATAAAATAAACTATTGTTGCTTAAACATAAAAGGAATAACCATCGCATAACATAAACGATAAATGTTACAATAAATATGAAATATTAATTTGTTGGAAAAAATATGCCATATCCTCTTATACAACGTATTAAAGTGTCATTTCGCATTGAAATATTTATTAGAAAAATAATTTGGCACCAAAATATTGTTTATTCTTATTATGTATTTTGTTAGGATGAATTTAGAATATGAGATGAATGAAATGAAAATGCACCGATTAGTTTTTTTTTCTAAAATGACAGATTGTTTTTTTAGTAAATATACTAGATCATTGTCATTAATGATGTATCAGTTCTTCCAACATTGGTAACATAGAAAAAACAAATATTAGCTTAATCAATCACAGCCTGTATAATTCATTTTTCACTCTAACATTAAAACACTTTTATATAATTTACTTATTTTATGACCAAATTGACGAATGTCTTATCTTAGTCTTCATTAAAAAAATGTTGATCAATGCTAAATGGAGCTAAAGATTTAAGTAGCGATTGGGGGTTATCTTTTTTTTAGAATAATTATCATTTCTAAATGAAAGTTAATCAATTTTTTTATTCCTTACGTATCAAAATATTAAAAATATATAGATATAAAGATATTACTCATCCTATCGATTTAAATTTTTAAGATTGTTGATAGCACACCTAATTTAACGTGGTATTAGAACAACAAATCTTGAGTTCAAATCTCGATGTCGCTCGTATTAAAAAAATAATTTTCTTCATCAGTTATCCATGTGTTGGACTTTGAGTTAGACCAAAGTTATCGCTAACACACGTATAAAAAAAAATATTAACAATATATAAATATAAACATATTGTTCCTCCTATCAACTTAAATTTGTAGGATTATTAATAGCATATCTAATTTAACATCAAATATAATAATCTTATTTGCAAATTTGTATATTTTGTAGTTTGCCATCCCGATTTTTGTTAGAATGGAAGGAAACGATTTTCGAATAAAATTCAAAGCTATTGTTTGGGAGAGTTATCTGTCTCAAATTAAATTAGTAAGAAATTTATAATATCTATTTGAAATGATTCTAGCTTTATAAGTAAAAAAGAAACTTTAAAACTCAACTGCATGCACTTACCTTTTAAGTAGTAAATGACACGAGTGAGAGATTTAAAATTGCCGCTCTTTGATTTCATTCACAATTGGGCGAATCTTACGGCTATCTTTTGCATATACGAATAATTAATGGATAAAGATTTACCTAGCGATCGTATTTTAGCAAATTAATTATTAAATTTAATAAAAATATTTGATAGATATAATATTTGAATTAATCAATAAACGCAAAATGAGTAAAAAAATATAAATAATTTGAATAATTTAAATTATTATGTATATCCTAAATTAAAATATTTTTTATTTTAATTATATGGCAATAAATAAATAGTTAATCAAATTATTTATATATTAATAAAAATCATAATTAATTATAAGGTGGTCTAATTGTGTTGTGCTGATAGTTTTTAATAATAAAAAAACTTGAGAATATATTTAAAATAATTTTTAATCTTACTAGTAATCCTAAATGTTGATCATTTAAATATTTTTAAACATCGACTAATATCTTATGAATATTGTTATAGTTAACAAATATTAAAGTTGTACCAAATTATGCCTACATGTAGGGGTGTTTCCCGGATCAAATTGACCCAATAAATTCGACGATCCGAATCGACCCAATTTCAATTGGGTCAGATCGGATCGTTGATAGGGTCGAACCCGAAACGATCCGACCATAACTCGATCACCAACAGATCGGGTACTATTTTCGATTTTTCGAATCCGATCAACCCGACCCAACCCCATGACTCAAACTTTTATATATTTTTATTAATTTTAAATTAATTTATTCTTAATAAAAATTTTATATTACTTTAAAATTAAAATGTATTAGAAATTTATGCATTATATCTTTTAAATCATTATAAAACATTGAGAAAATATGTTTCTTTATTTTTTAAAATACAATTTATGTTAAGCATTATAAAAATAATAACTAAAAATAAATGAAAAAAAATTAATTGAATAAATCGATGACTCGACTCGATCCAATCCGATCCAATAAAAATCGGATTAGATCAGATTCGATAATTACTTTATCATCAATTCGAACCAACCCAACTCGAACAAAATCAATCGGATTAGTCAGATTTAGAATCGGATTGGGTCAAACCCGACCCATGGACACCTCCTGTTACATGACACATCATGCCACTGTGGAGGAAAATTATTCAAATGGTGCAATATGAATTAAAGTATATCTATCAATGACGTTTATTTTGCCACTTGTTGGTCGTCTCAAGGTCTTGGATTTACGCGTGGACTAACAAGTCGTCGAAGGAGACTTGTCAAACCTTCAAAAAATAATTATGATCCGGAAATAAATGAAAAAAAAAGAAAGAAATAAAAAAAAGAGTCATATTAATTGCATTTATATAAATACTTTTATTATCATGATGGGCTGAATGATCCAAATGCTTCGCTATCCGCTGATATCGATCAATTAATAAAGAAGGTCTAAAACCCAACTTTAGAAAAAAAAAGCAATTGATTGTATAAATTTTTCAACTTTTTTGATTTTTTTTTCAAACTTGTGTGATTAATTATCTTGAGTCCTTTTCTAAATGATCTATTTGATGGATGGGGCGCCTAGGAGATGGTAAATTCGACAATTATGTTACGCGCGTTAGAAACCTTCAAGGCAATTTTATGTATATATTTTAACCCTCCAACTTTAATTATTATATTTCTCTTGTCCATGAATTTATTTTTTTATGTGTAATTTTTCAACCTTAACTATTCTAGATTTTTTTTCTCGAAATCGTTATAGATGTTTAGTTTAGTTTGATGATGGATTATAATATTTTTTTAAAAAAATTGATAAATATGTACCTTAGTTAAGTATGATATACGATATCTTCTTATTTTTAAAAAAATAAATTTATATTTTATAATAAAAAATAAATATAAATTTTAAATAAATTATTTTTAAAATCGCAGATCCTAAAATTTTCTTCTCTTTCTTCTCAACATTGTTATCCAAAATGACCAAACACATTAAAAAATAAAAAACAACAAAATGCTATATATCATGTTTAAATGATAGAGACTACGATCGGAATAAAAATGTTATCCACAAATACTTGATTTGTTTCTTACAAGGATTTACACCTTGCACTATTATGCGTGTTTCCTGGCAAATTCTCTGGGCAGCTACAAGTGCAAAGTAAGTCAAGTAGTGCAATTTATCCTCCAGAAAATATGCGTTTCTTCCAACTCAAAAAAATAGTACTTATTTTTTGGATGACATTTCTTTTTTCTATGAATTTTTGACATTAGTGCAAATAATTTTCAGCGACGGTCAACATGCGTATTTGAACTTTTAGTATGGATTAAAATTAAGAATAACACCTTAATCTCATTAATATTCAAGATGCACCCACCATTTTTTTAATAGTTAAAAAATTAACTAAAATTTTAAATTAATTATTTTAGTCTAATAAAAATATTAACTATTTGTTATATAAGTATATAATTTTTAAACATATAATTAAGATGATTTTATAATTATTATTTTTTTATATTATTAAATTTATTTAACACCAAATTAATAGTGTATAATGATAATTAATCACATATTATATCAATATATATATATTAAATAAAAAGTGCAAGAGCAATAAATAATATATATTATTAAATTTATAAAATACTATTTTTATATTTATTTTAATAAATATATAAATTTAATATTTTCTATTCTTAAACACTTATTTAAAACATCTTAGTCTTCATAAAAGAAATTGCACAAAAATATTCTTAATCTAACGCATATTATTATTAATTTATGAATATTAAATTCTTGAATTAAACGGAGCTAAGAGAGTTAATGATGTTTACCTGCATCAATTTCAATTTCAATTTCAATCTTCTCTAATTAAGCAAAAAAAACATCAGAAAATTACTAAAATATATTCCTTTAGCAATTTTTTTATACTTTGAAGGATATAAATGCAAACTTATTAATAATTGATTAATTCGATTAAAAAGTGTTGTATAAGGTAATGTCGGTATCTTTCGGAACTTGAATTCAACTATATAACACTCTCCTGATAGAACTAGTATTAATCTGCATCCATAACGTTGTCATACATTTTACCAGAAGAACTGAAAGGATTAGAAATAAAATAGAGTTGTAGAAACAACTTCAACTGAAATCACTTCTTTCAAAATTTAATATTTAATCTGTGTTGTTTCGTTAAAAAAATTAAAAAATGAAGTAAAATGCATTTGGTAGAATATTTTTTTCCTAAACGATAGCTTGGTTGCTTGGGTAATAAAAGATGAATCAACTATACACATGGCATTTTTTTCTTAAAAGTTATATATAGCTTTATTATAATGGAAATTATTTTTCTTAGTCATTTTTCATAAAGAGAAAAATGGGGGTGCATAGCAATTTTCTATGCATCCGATGTGGTGCACGATCTGGCCCATTGGTTTAAAAATCAGTGGTTCAGATCATATTTAATTTATGACCCAAATTTTTAAATGGACAAGATCTAGGTTATTAATTTCTAAATCAATGACTCAGATTATGCACCGCGTCTGGTACATAGCAAATTGTTATGCACCTCATTAACCTCTTTCATAAATATCAACCTTGAAATAGATCCAAAGCAATATAACCTTAGCACGCGAACATAAAAATGATGATAGTCGTCCGTCGTATCCTCGATATCTTGAAAATTAAAATAACTTTCGAGTACTTTATGGTACTTGTTTGTTCCATATATAACACGTTGCTGCAATATTTGACCAACAAGGTTTTTTCCCTATGATTGAGAAATGGCTTGTACACGTTAGAATTTTGGGACAAATGGCCCCCTCGGATTTCACATTGATCAGTCTGAATGTGGTCTAGTGAATTTTATATAGCGTGTTCTTTTATACTCATGCGTCAAAACCATATTTTTTTAGGAAATATAAAGATCAAGAAAAATAAATTCTTTTATAAGGCAAAAGTAACTTATTATCATCAATTTGTTAATATATAGGAAAAATTATTATGAATCTAAAAGGAAAAATGGATGTCAAAATTTAATTTTCAAGTTTTAGCATTTACAATTTGTTTAATATTTTTCTTTCATTTTGACTAAATAAAGGTTAATATGCTTCTAGAAGAAATAAAAGCTAAAGTTGATTTCAACCGCAGCTAAAATGACTAGAACGACATAAAGTTCGAGTCTTGATTTTCCTCGTGAAAGCTCTTCAGTTGCCTCGATTGTCCAACTACACTAACGATTGAATATTTTATAAATTTATTCGACAGCGATTTGCATTTAATTAATTTGATTAATGGTGTCAAATTTTTCAAAGTTAAAAATTCGAGATTAATAGATTGAGGCCCTAGTTGAATGTTTCAAAATTTCAGAATATATATTTAATACGTCATAATAACAAACAAATAGTTAACATCATTCTTTATGGAATCAAACTATAGCATATTATATGAAAATATGATAAATATCTCACCTTAGTTTTATTTTAGTACTTACTCTTTTTACACAATATTTAAAAATATAATAAAATAGTTTGAATTCTTTTTAGGAAAGATAGTATTTTCAAAAAGTGCTAAAACCTCAAAAAAAAATATTTTTTTCAAATGGTTTCTTAATTTTTTAACTCAAATTGCATACAATCTGATTCATCTTTAATTACTCAGAAAAGAACAAAGAATTTTCAAACACTTCACACATCACATCATTATGTGTTTTTTTCTCTCGGTGTTTTAAACACATCAATGTGATTGTGAAGGAAAAATATACGACGAATGCAATAGGTATTGTCATATATCTTGCAATGACGTTTCTTTCGCCACTTGTTGGCTGCATAATAAAGACTTGGAATTTTCACGCGGACTCAAGCCGTCATGGAAGAAATGTCAAAGATTCAAATAAGTTAATTATTATCATCCATTAAAAATATATAAATAGAAATAAAAAAAAAGAATAAAGAAGGAAGGAAGAGGTTGTATCTATATAAATACTTTTGTCAGCATGATGGGCTTAGTAAAGAAGGTCTTAAGACCAAGTCTAGAGAAAAACATGAAGATATTGCTTGTATAACTCCTTAAATTTTTAGATGATTTTAAACTTGTATGATTTATTATGTTGCTAGGATCACTTGAAAAGAGTATGATATCTTGATGTCAACTTCTGTGCTGTTCTCAATGACTGTCAAAACTTGTACATGTATGCTACTGTCTACATATATGTTGGAAAACTTACATGGACAAGTTCTAAAGTCGCCAGGTTATTAATTTGTAATAAAGTTCATGTTTTACACGATAGAGACGACAATCGGAATAAAAATGTTATCCACGAGTGGGTACTCAGGATTTGCACGAATCTGCGTCTTTCCTAGCAAAATCCACGGGCCGTCATCAAGTCAACCGAGACACTCAATAGGAATGTAAGTCAACGAATGAAACTCAATAGGATTGTAACTTATAAATCCTTGATGACCTGGGAGCACAGTGTTTCTTATTCAAAATAATCTCAAATTCAAATTTATAACAGTATTTTCTTATTTAAAATAATCTCAATTCTCAAGTTGAAATTTAAAAGATAATTTTATTTACCGTAGTTAAGTGTATGATCCGAGGACGAACTAATCAGGAGCGAACTCAAAAAATTATAATGGCAAAAAAAATATAAGTAGTCTGAGTCACATTAAATGATTTAATGGGACAAAATAAAGTTAAAATATAAAACAAACTATGTTTTAAAATATATTATATTATTACAAATATAAATCGAACATAATATATTTAAGGACAATTGTGCAATTATTATAATTTAAATTATGAAGAATTTAAACTATTAATATCATATTAAAATGAAGACAATAGTAATTTGAAGTTTTACATATTTTTATGATGATTTTTTTCTTTTATTTTTCAGTGTTTACTTTTTTGTTAAACTTCATGTTATTATGTTAAAGCACATTTTTTATAACTTAAAGATTAAAATAATGTAACTAAATTAAGTAATCAATGAATTGATATTAATTTAAAATGATTTATAACAACTTTAAGTGAATATTTGTTTTTTTTTCTTATATAGGTAACTAAATAAATAGTGTAAAATATACATAGTTTTAAACATAAAATAAATTATTTATTTTCTTTATTCATATGTGGGAAAATAGGTTGGAGAATCATGGTCATAAATAATGCACGATTAGGTTACTCTATTTTAAAGAAAAGGGTTAATAATTATACTCTCAACTAATGAAAGTTAGGTTTAAGTGGTCCTTGTTGCTTCAAAAGTTGTCGAACTTCAAATCCCTGCACATGTAAACAAAAAAATCTCAAAGTGTTACTCGCATTGTCATACATGCAACTCAAAGTGACATATGTTATCCGGGATGAAACTTAAAAAATATACTAGCAATCGAAAAAATAATTATACCCCACAATATACAATAGAAACACTTATAATTTTATTTAGTCAGCAACGATAAAAAAAATCATTAAAATAGAAAAGAATTTAATAAAGGTGTATTTAATTAAGTAGTGTATTAATGTCTTCTGTCTTATGAATCATTAAATTTAAAATCTATGATTAAAAAAATATAAATATTAAATAAATAATTATTTTTAATTGCACATTTTGAATCTATTAATTCATAAGATAGAAGATATGATGTACTCTAATTAAGTAGAATACACCGCTATTAAATTCTTTCCTTTATTTCAATCCTACTTCATAGTGCAAAGTAATTATTTTCCTTGAAGAGGAAGGCTTTTATAAGCTTGAGAAGTTATTTTACAAAGAGTGCATTTAATTTCTTTTCGGATACACCGCGATTAATATATTCCTCTTACCATATAAGTATCAAAAATATGGATATGTATTATAAGCAAACATATGGATATAATTAATGAAATAATTAATTATAAATACATATAATGGTGTCACCCAAAAGTTGTAAATTATTCAACAACATGTCAACATATATAAGACAGCCATAGAACATGCATCGTCAATCCAATTGAGAAAAGAATATAACCATTTATTCAATTGGCGAATAATTTTTCTGAATATTGACACTAGTGCAAAAAAATTTCAGCTACACGTGTATTTGTAATTCGTAGAACTGTTTAGCTTTTTGCTGGGACGTTCAAACTCAGATGCAATCACGAATCAAATTTTGAAATGAAGAGAATAATTGTTGATAGAGATTTAAGAGATCAATAATATTAAAGAAATAAAGGATGCATTGTAGCCGCTTCTCCCCGGAAAATCACTACTAACGGATGTTTGATTTTCTTTCAAAATTTTAAATGAAAAATGAATTTTGAAGAAATTATTCTTTCCCCCAAACGGTAGCTTGTTTACTTGTGTAATAAGAAAATCAAATTAATTATACATATGACAGTGTTTTTATCCTCAATGTTATGACTTTTCTTTATAGTGGGAAAACATTTTGCCTTGGTCATTTTTTTGTTGATAAATATAAGAAATGAAATAGTCTAAACATATTTTTCGATCGGAATAAAAAAATGAAGACGGTCATAGGTTATATCCTTGTATGTTGAAAATTCAAAGAACTTTAGAATATTTTCTTGGGTACTTTTTAGTTCCATCTGATGACAAACTGCAAATGTAGACCTCTTTACCAATAAAGGCTTGTACAAGCTAGAATTTTTGTTGGATGAATGGAGCCCCCTCAGATGGCTTTCACATTGGCCCAAATGTGATTTAATGATTATTTTATAGCATGCTTATAACTTTATTAATTTATACTTCGAATAATACTACGTGTTCTTTTTTTTAATTTCTTCCATTTGACTAAATAAAGGTTAATAGACTTCTATGAACATCTCATTTTTTGCGTCTTCATTTTTCCACATGAAAACGCAAGGCGATATAATAATCATCATGACTATTGGACTATTAGACCAATCTCACAGACTCGTGTAATAGTCATCAAACTAAAGCTCTTCTTTTTAAAAAAAAGAAAAAGAAAACTCTTCTATTAAAAAATATAAATATAAAAATATTGTTTTTTAATTAATTTATACTTTTAAAAATTATTAATAACACATTTAATTTAATATAATATCATAATTCGAAGTTTTAAGTTAAAGCCTCAGTATTATTTATATTAAAAAATAATTTTCTACTTATAGAGAAAGAAGGTTTAAAATACAAATATAAAAAAAATATATTCTTATTGATCTAAGCTTTTAAAATTATTAATATCATATCTAATTTAACATTATGAGTCATAAGTAAAGGATAAAATTACACAAATGCAAAAAATAAAAAAAAGTCTTAAAATTATAAAATAAGCATTAAGCATGCTTTTTTGAATTGTTAATTACACAATTTATTTTCGTGTACTCGTTCTCGAATCTTAAATGACGATATGTTAATAGTTTTAGAGAGTGATGATTCTTCGAATAAATGATGGTCTAATCTTGCAAAATTATATAAAAATTATAAGTTGATATTTAAAATTCTCATATAAAAAATACTAATTTAATATAAATTTTAACATTTAGATATTTCTAAAGTTTCGATTTCTGACATTTATTAATTGGACTTTCAGTATCACGAGACATTTAGATATGCCTCCATTCCGGCATATTAATTGGGCATGAAGAAATCAAGTTTGATTTGGTTGTGTCCATGTGGATGAGGGTAACTACATAGTAATCAATTTAATCAGAAAAAAATGTTATTTTATTAGTTATTTTAATTTTAAATTAGTCAAATAGTAACTCTAAATATTAGGACCTGAACAGGTATAGAAAAAAATGGGCACAAAGATGATAACCGGATGACTTTGTGAAGTAAAGGTAACATTTAAATTCATTTAATTTATGAGTTAAATTTTCTTATATTTTATATAAGTTATTCATCATAATCAGATTGTTGATTATGTGCGACATGAAGCGATATATTGATATAATTATGATATCACTAAAAAATAAGTCAATATTCATTGTCGGTGGATCTTAAATTAAATAAGGCATATTCATTTTGAGTTTATACCTTCTTTTAATTTATGACAAACGCTTGGGACTTGTTTCGTTAGAATATTTTTTTTTTTAAATACACAGTACTTTAATGTTTCTTGGGCCCATCTAGTTTTACTGGGCCCATTAAATTAAAAAGAAACGACGGCCCACGAACCTAGCAACAGAAGCCAATTTCTTTTTTAATTTAATATTAACAGAAATTATCGAACAATTTTTATGGGTCATTAAAATTGCCAAAACAATACGCTCTTGTTGGGTCCAACAAATTTCTATGGGCCTTTAAAATTGACAGAAATTACCGGCCCACAAAACGAGCAACATCGATAGCTCCCTCGAGCTTCCACGTGTATAAATCTAAGCCTTCCCTCTCGACCAACATTTCTCTGCGGTACATCACCGTAAACGCTCTCTACGACTGCATCCAAATGTCCATTCAATCGCTCGACGTGCAAAATGGACGATAAATAAATTCCCACATAGAACGCCTTCACGCTCCGATTCCGCATAATCCTTCACCTGTCACCACGTTATCTTTTTTTTGAAGAAATGTAATTAACTATTAAATCTTGAGTCGTCCGATGACAAAATATTTAGCAGGTCCGAAGGTGGCCTCCCAAAAAATATTGCTAAGCGATTGCCTACTAAAAAAATACTAGATAGTTAGCCGCCATATTACAAGCTTTGGAAATGTGTATACATGTAAATTTTTCAAAAGATATGCTGAGGCGATGGATCTCTTCAATTATCCTTCGCACACGCCATGAAGGCTTCTCTGGTTTGTTGATATGGTGCACGAGAGTGGTGAAGTCTAATTCAACTTCTATTCTTCTAACGTCCAATTGGTTGCACTTCCTTAGTTCTTACAACATTGCCTAAGCTTCAACTTCTACAGTCGAGTTAAATTCTTTATGTAAAGAGCTTCCTCTGATAAAAGTCGAGTTACTCGTGCGAATGATAAATCCTACTCTCTCGCGATACTCTTAGCTCACGAATGAGTCATCAACATTCAACTTGAACTCTGAATGAGGCGGGAGCTCCCGACGAACCGGTCATTGAGGAGTGTCATTCAGCTATTTAAATAGTATTTACTTCATGATAATAAGTTAATGCCATTTCCCAAACTACAGCTGGTTTGGTTGGTATGAAAATGAGATGTCCAATTTTAATTGAAGAATATTTCAAATTTGAGCACAAAGGAACATATAGCTATTTATCTCAGGGGTAAGAATAGATGCATCATATCTAATAGCATGCTCTCAGTAGGTAATGGACAAATTTTCAAAGAAAATGTGGGTAGATTTTTTTTTTGTTATCCGCTCGGGCCCGGTATCCAGGGCTACTAGCAAGCTGACTAATCTGAAGTCGAGGTAAAGAGCAGAACGGTATTCCTCTGACTAAATTGACGACTCTGGGGCTCAAACTTAGGGCTACTAATTTCGATCCTTCAACTCGGGACACACCCCTGCTAATCAGGTGTGCGAACCAAACTTGATTAAATGTGGGTAGATTTGATTTGCCATATTTCTTTCCATCCTACCAGGTTATGCTTTGCGAGCTAGTATCGTTGCCTTCCCACCGGCTCGAGACTTGCCATTCCGGAGAGCACGTAGGAAACCCTACCTCGGGTTCCGATCTCTACTCCGACCAATAATGGCGTCCTCTGCCGCTCAAATCCCACGCCCTCGTCTCCACGGTCGCCTTCTCCCCCTCCTCCTCCACCCGCCGCCGCCCCTCCCCCCGCTTCTCCTCCTCCAAGTCTCTCTTCTTCAGCGCTGCGGTCGCCGTCCGGCTCAAAGGAGGATCCTCCCTACGAGTCCGGAGATCGCAGATCGTGCTGAGAGTCGCGTGCGAGAAGGTCGTTGGCATCGACCTCGGTACGAAAGACTTCGCCGTGGCGGCCATGGAAGGCGGGAAGCCGACCATCGTTACCAATGCCGAGGGGCAGCGTACCACTCCTTCCATCGTCGCGTATACGAAGGGCGGGGACCGTTTAGTGGGGCAAATCGCCAAACGGCAGGCGGTGGTGAACCCGGAGAGTACCTTCCCTGTTAAGCGGTTCATTGGGCGCAAGATGGTGGAGGTCGACGAGGAGTCTAAGCAGGTATCTTACCGGGTTGTCAGGGACGACAATGGCAATGTGAAGCTCGATTGCATTGGAAAGCAGTTCGCCACTGAGGAGATATCTGCGCAGGTTCAGTATTTTCAATCTTTTTGTCTAAATAACTGCCTTTTAGCTATCGAATTGGTTGAAAAAGTTATCTTTTGTTTCTTACAGTGTTTTTTTTCTTTTTATATTGTTTTTGTTAGGCTTTTTCAAGTTATAATTTTTTGGTATTTAGTGCCAATAATGTTTGTTAGTAATATGCGGACAAAAGAAAATAATGTTTCTTAATGATAGCACGTTACACTGAAGCTTACAGTATGATTATTCTTGCATAAGTTTGTCAGAAATGTTACTATACAAATCATTGCAATGGTTGTGTAATTGGAGTTCTTGACCCCACAGAAAAGTTTGTTCTGATATGTAGATATCAAATTGCATTGCTGCAACCTACTATATTTTATTTCAGGGCTTATACATATTTGTAGAAGAGAGTCATGTATTTTTGCATTGTTGCAATCTTACCATTTTCTGTGAAGGTTCAGTTTTAATTAGTTATGCTTAATACTTTATATTTTATATGTGCTTAGTCAATAGTGGCTCAAGTTGGTAAGTTCTTGCTTTCTTTTTCTACGTTTATGTAATGCTAATCAAAATTGCCTCACCAACCTTGTTTTGTAATGATCTCTGCTTTCAGGTTTTTGAGAAAACTTGTGGATGACGCTTCCAAGTTCTTAAATGACAAGGTTACTAAGTCAGTGGTTACAGTTCATGCATATTTCAATGATTCCCAGAGAACTGCAACAAAGGATGTTGGACGAATCGCAGGATTAGAAGTACTCCGTATTATTGATGAGCCAACAGCCGCCTCATTGGCATATGGATTTGAAAAGAAAAATAATGAAACAATTTTGGTGTTCCATTTGTGAAGTGGTTTTGATGTTTCAGGTATCTAGCAAGCTTCATATCTCCATTAATTCAGGTCCTTCAGTCGCCAACTAGCCTATATATGTTTGTGGTAGCATGTTGTTTCTGTAATTGATCTCCATCAAAAGTGATGATGCAAAAAGCTGATTTTGATGTTAGTTATTTCATAACATACTTATGTTTTTCTAAGGAATATAGTGGTTTCCTTGTTCTAGTTGTTTTAGGAGGTTTCTATGTTCTAGATGGGTTTCCATGCCAGTGTATCCTCTTCTCTTCTTTTACTCAAAAGAAATCTCTTGAGAAAGTTATCTTAGCATATTAATTGTTTTACAATCTTTATGCTAGATATTATTTGATATTCTACACGTTCTTCAAGGACAATTTATATGACTTGTATATTTTCAGTTCTTGAGGCTGGAGATGGTGTATTTGAAGTACTTTCTACATCAGGTGACACACATCTTGGTGGTGATGACTTCGATAAGGTTAGTCCAATGAAAAACTTCCCGGGTGTTTTGTCTGGTATGTATGTACTATATGCTTTCTTTATTTAGTGGCAAGTCACCTGCTTCTTCGAGTATATTTTGAAGCTCACCAATATTTGGTACCCATTGATATGCATAGTAGACATTGACATTTCAATGAGTTTGTTGTTGACTCATTTTTCTCAATTTTTTGTTTATTTTATAACCATTACATTCCATCAATAAACACCTATAACAATATGCTAAGTATGCCTTTTGTAACCAATGAATGGTTGTGTCTAAAACAGTGGGATACCCAGTTTCTAACTTCAAGCTACCATATTTGAGATTATATACTGAGTTTCTTAACGTAAGAATTTTCTTGTTCAAGATGTCATATCTTTTTTTACTCTGAATGTATGCAACGTTTTCTGTTAGACCGATTTGTTTTCATGGTTTGTGCATGTTCCTTGTTCAAATATTTGCATCAATTGATTGCCGCTGAAGTTATTTCTGTAATTCCATCCCTCTCAAAAAAAAAAAAAACTTTTGTAATGCCATCTTCCACATATTTTGTTCGACTTGGATACATCTAATTGAACATATCTACAAGTACCTTATATTAATTATTAGTGTCTACTGTTCTCATTTTGGCTAGAGAATTATTGAGTAGCTTGCTGCAAACTTTAGGAAAGATGAAAATGTGGATCTCCTTAAAGATAAACAAGTCCTTCAATGCCTTACTGAAGAAGCAGAGAAGGCCAAAATGGAACTGTCATCCTTGACTCAGACAAATATTAGACGAGAATTTCAGTAGCTAAAAAGTGCTCTCCTCTTTTCATTTTTATTCCCTATTTGTTCATTTACAATTCTTTTCTTGATAGTTTACCATTTACTACTACGGGTGGTCCGAAGCACATTCAAACAACCCTATCAAGGGCAAAGTTCGAGGAATTATGCTCGGACCTTATTGACAGGTATTGCTTTTCCTGACTATAAATCTCACTCCTTGTGCATGTCAATTATTGTATGATACAACACTTTCAAGACTAAACCAAGAAGAAATGATTTCTTCATGTTGCTTATAATTTTGTCGCGCTTTACTTTTATTAACCTTGTTGACAACTTTATTTTGGCATCTGTATTGTACTTGTTCTATAATTCTGCTTACTTTTATCAAATTTTAACTTATCCGGTTAAATAACTTTTTGGTAGGCTTTAGTACTATTTGTGAGCTACTGGATCTACATTTCTGCTCTTTTCCTTGCAGGATCAGAAGACCTGTGGAGAATGCTTTGGAAGATGCTAAACTCTCCTTCAAGGATCTAGATGAGGTTATTCTTGTGGGTGGGTCAACTTGTATTCCTGCTGTTCAAGAACTTGTGAAGAAAATGACCAGCAAAGACCCTAATGTCATTGTCAATCCTGGCGAAGTTATTGCTCTTGGTGCTGCTGTCCACGTGAGTCTAATGTTGGGAAGTTATCTTTGTTTTTTCTTCTTATGGTACATGCTGGATCTGTTATTTAAACTTGATTATTTAGTAGTCCTCACATGTATAGGACTATGTTATATATTGATGCTTATATAGCAAGATGCTAGCAAGCATACTAGTTGCACAAATAATATAATGATGAAAATTGTTGATCCCTCGAAGACTAGTTTTATACTAACAAGCTAATCCCAATGAATTAATTGAGTGAATTCAGAAAATTAAAGGGGTTTTGTTGCAAAAAATTAATTTAAAATAGGTCGATCACAGAAGTTGGGTGAAAATAAAATCAATTATAGGAGAAATTAGGGTGAACCTCGTCTACACCATCGATGTTATAAATTCTAACACAGACATATATGTATGAACTTGTGATAAGGTGGAGAATTTTAATCCAATCTAACCCCCAATGTTTCAGTGTTGAGATTAACTAGAGTTAAATTTCAAAGAAGCATGAAACATAAACATGAATACAATTAGAAGTTCAACTTGAATAAAACTATGAAAAGAAATCCATAACAACGAGGTTTGACTCGGTTAACTCTAAATATGAATTACTTCGTAGAAATAAAATTAAACATCAATGGGAGTTTGAAGTTCATCTCAGAGACTAGGAATGAAAGGTAAAACTAGAACCTACTAGGAGAAGAGTATGCTCATGGGTACCTCGCGATCTTCCGTGCGAAGCGTTGATCCTTTGAGCCTCCCTCATTTCTTCTGCATAGGTTTCTCTTGCTTCCAATCTTCAGGACTCTCTTTACAGGTAGCTTGAAGTTTTATTTATCGACTTTTGAATTCATTAGGGTTTCGAACAAATTTTGCATGAATTTCAACAAATTTCAGTAAAGGCGGCTTCGTTCATGACTCGTGAGTTAGTATTCATGGGCCGTGAAGTTGAGGATGTCGGGCAATATCGGGGGATTTCATGTTTCGTAATGGTAGCTTCACGGCCCATGAACGTGAGTGCAAAAAATAATTCTTTTAGTAGCCACCCTGAACTTTCTTCGCCGGGTGTGAACATGTGATTTTGTGTGGCTTCGCGGCCCGTGAAGTAGCTCATGGCTCGTGAAGATCTTTATAATTCAATTCTTTGTTCCAATTTCATCTTTTTGCAATTAATCCGCGCATTTCTGTTCATGGACACAACAACAACAACAACAAATCCTTATCCCATTAGGTGGGGTCGGCTACATGGATCATACGACGTCATTGCGCTCTATCGGTAACCAAATCTTTGGGTATATTATTCGCCAATAGATTCTATTAGCTCGCCAAGTGTTCGCCTTGGCTTCCCTCTCTCTCTTTTAATCAGACACCAGATTGTTTGATCTACCCTCCTTACTGGCGCATCTAACGGCCTTCTCTGAACATGATCAAACCACCTCAAACGATTTTCTACCATCTTTTCGCTAATAGGGGTCACTTCGACTCGTTCACGTATATGGTCATTCCTAATCTTATCCTTTTTAGTATGACCACACACACCATCTCAACATTCTCATTTCAGCTACCCTCACTTTATGTTCATGTTGTTCCTTCATAGCCCAACATTCACTACCATATAACATTGCTGGTTTTATAGAAGTCCGGTAGAATTTTCCTTTAACCTTATGAGGTACTTTTCTATCACAAAGGACTTCAGTAGGTTTCTTCCACTTACACCAATCAACTTGAATTCTATGGTTAACATCATCATCAATCTCACCATCTTGTCTTATAATTGATCTCAAATATTTAAACTTTGTCACTTGAGAAATTATATAATCTCCTAACCTAACTTCCAATCGCCTCTAAGTTGTCTATTTGTGAAATTGCAATGCATATATTTCTATCTTATTCCTACTTAAACGGAAATCCTTTGACTCCAAAAAACATGATCCTAAAAAGAAAACACACAAATTCTTGTAGACCACCAATTCCAAGATAAAATCATGATTAATTCATGTGAAAAGTATAAATATGCACACAATATGATCCTAAAAAGTGAAGTGCATGCCTATTTGGCATTCATTATATACTAAAGTTTGAGGGATTGGTTGCACCACAGTCAGGGACGACGACACTTGGTAGGAATAGTTCTCGCTACCATGTGGGGGATATGGCTACAGCGTAATTGCACCATATTCAAGGGAGAGAGGTGTTATGTTGAGAACATTGTACACCACATCCTCTTTTTTATCAGCGAGTGGGGGCTGGGATAGTTTTTGTAAGGGTGCTCATACCCCTTAGGCATGGTGAACTTTTCACCGTTGTTTTTTCCTTTACTTGTAAAGTTATAGTTTTCAAGTTTAATATACACGGATAGTTACCGATTTGTGTAACCATCCTTTTCTCCCTCAAGAAAACATTTAGGCTGGTACCCTTGGTCCTAATATTTAATGAATCACATAATGTTTCACATGTAGAATTAAGTCTTTGATCACTTTTATTTGTTTTATCTTTTTCCCGGTTACAATTTCCTATCTTTTGGTGAAATACTATGTTCTTGAGAATCTTGGTGGAAGCATCTATGTTGAAAAATGCATCTTGTACACTATGTAAATTTTAGATCTTGGATCAGTAAGCATCGTTTTAACCTTCTCATTGACACCTTAATGCTTTCATGTAGCATACTTATCACGGTCACAATATTAGGCTATACCTTATTTATTTAATGGTATCACTTATAGTGCTATTGTATACATCAACAGAGTTACTTGCTTCTCTGCTGCTAGTTCCATTTTGGTTTGCATAATATTGTCAATCATCATTTTTTTTTGCCGCTTCATCTATTGTTCATAGGAACTTATTCTAAAGCAAGGTCTTATGCCTGCTGTTCCACTTTCTGGCATCTGATTGTTTCGCTGTTACCGGAAATCAGATGGTAGATCCACTAGAGGTCAAGTTTCTTAGATAAATGAGTCCAGGAAACTTTGAAGACTTTTATAAGCCGCATTGATTTTTGACAGCCCACACATGTACATTTTCCTTCACTTTAACTATCATTCTTTTGCCCCTAAAAACATAGCATCTTTAAAAGAAAGCTCTAGTACAATACTAGAAAATACTTAAGTGTTTTCTTGCACATCACATGATCATTATCATTGCACCTCTGAACTATTTCCATGTCTGCTTTTTTTAGGGGTCATGTTATATTTGTTCTAGTCTTGTGATCTCGACTTTTTGCTTTGGCTTCAAGTCAGCATATGGTATACTGACTAGTATGTGCGAATACTACAAGCTTAATAAGTAGTAAGAAACAATATCCTGTAATGACCTCAGTCGCATGAAACTCCATTTTTGTCTATCACATCTTATTAGATTAGCATTTCATGGTCATCTCAGTTGCATGATGGATGATTCATATTCACGCTTTACATGATTTCTCTAGAAACTTTATGATGATTCTTCTCTTTTATAAATATGAAAGCTATTTCTTAAATTTAATTAGAGGTTCAGTTAATACAAGGATAGAAGTAATAAAATACTGTATTCTCTTCATTCCATGATTGTCTATGGAGAATTCTTGTCTTATGTTTCAACTGTTCCAGGCTGGGGTTTCTGGCTGGAGATGTGGATGACATAGTTCTTTTAGATGTCACGTCACTGTCCTT
Source organism: Pontederia paniculata (assembly GCA_001647135.1). NCBI lineage: Eukaryota > Viridiplantae > Streptophyta > Magnoliopsida > Commelinales > Pontederiaceae > Pontederia > Pontederia paniculata. The sequence continues at coordinate 35,308 of LTAE01001216.1, read as the reverse complement.
GGGGCTGGAAACCCTTGGTGGAGTGATGACAAAGATCATTCAAAGAAATACCACACTTCCAACATCCAAATCAGAGGTGTTCTCCAATGCTGCAGATGGACAAACTAGTGTTGAGATAAATGTTCTTCAAGATGAAAGATAATTTGTTAGGGACAACAAATCACTTGGAAGTTTCCGTCTTGATGGAATCCCTCCAGCTCAGCTCCAAGAGGCATCCCACAGATCGAAGTCAAATTTGATATCGATGCAAATGGTATTCTATCAGTTGCTGCTGTTGACAAGGGAACTGGGAAGAAGCAAGACATCACGATAACTGGAGCGAGCACTTTACCAAGTGATGAGGTATTTCTTTACTAGTTACTGAGCTCTTTATTCTTGGTCTTGTTGCATTAGATCATGGGGGGCACTACCTTCCTTGACTGTAGTGGAACAAGAAGCCGTAACTAACAGCTAATGATATCTTACTTTAATGGTGTGTTTGGATTGAGGGTAATGGAGGATAATGAAGGGGAGGTTAAAATTTAACCTTATTTGGATAATAAATTTTTAGGAGGGAAAGTTAACAATTAACTCCTTTCTCCTCCTAACTAACTAAAAATTATTACTTCAAATTGGGGTTGAATGGAGGGTAAAAAATTTTACCATCTATTCCCTTCTCTCCCATTACCTTTCTCTCTCCTCCCTTCCCTTCCCCTCTTATATCCACACTTCCCCTCTTATATCCAAACTTACCCTAAAATTTGTAACGTCAAAAGAGCATTGTTCTTTCTTCCGTTTTTTCATTTGAAGGCACGCTTGACTGTTTTTAAACTTTTTCTTTATGATAACTGTCTTGGACTTGTCATGTAATTTTTTCTCATCTTGACCTTTTTTCCTGCATACACTGACATAACAACTTTGTCTTCCACTAGGCTGCACAAGCCACTAACTAGTCAGCTAAGAATGTCTGGACTTAATTTCTTTTCAACTCCGTTGATGAAGTTGTCAAACCTTGACTTCATTTAACACAGCATGAGAATCTCAATTAGCATAGAATTAAATTTTCCTTCTATCATTTGCAGGTGGAAAAGATGGTAAAGGAAGCTGAAAAGTTTGCAAAGGAGGACAAAGAGAAGAGAGATGCTATTGATACTAAGAGCCAGGCTGAATCAGTTGTTTATCAGACAGAAAAGCAGTTGAAGGAACTGGACGACAAAGTTCCTGCTGCTCTGAAAGAGAAGGTGGAAGTGAAAGTTGGGGAGCTGAAAAATGCTCTCTTCTGAGTCGACACAAGGAATCAAGGACGCCATGGCAGCCCTCAACCAGGAAGTAATGCAACTTGGCCAGTCTCTCTACTACCAACCAGGTGGGACTGGTGCAGGACCCACGACCGGGAGCCGACACCAGTCCTCCAGATTCTTCAGCAAAGACACTGGAAGGTGGGGATGTGATCGACGCGGACTTCACTGATAGCAGCTAGATGATGTCACTGAAGGGAGTAGAGGCATGTGGGAGAGCTCCTTGGAGTGTCCATAATTCGATGGTTGCAAAAGTTGTTACAAGTCTTTTTTTTTTGTATAGATAGTGCCATCGAGGGTATCTAGGTAAAATTCCCCTTTGTTGAGTTAATGATTTTTGAATCAAAACATTTGTAGAAGGTGACAAAATTCCGTTCACATCCAATAGCTCAGAAATTAGTTAAAGAGTTCTAAGATTATGGAAGTTTTCGCGTCTTGCAATGGGAGATGAGATTCCTTTTCTCTTTTCCTTTCCTTTCGTGTGTTTTTTGATCGAGTGGTAAAGAGGAGAGGGTTTGGGATAAGACAAAAACTTAACTTTGTTTTTATTTCGTTTTGACTAAAAAAATCTAGTGGGAAAAGCTAAATCTTCACCCCCTTTTCGAGCTATCTAAAAATTCCACTTCAAAATCCTTACTATAAAAGAAACAAATATAGCCAAATCTGAGATTTGAAGTAAGAGAAGTTTATCCTTTCCTTTCTTTCTTCCCTTCCATGTAACAATCTCAAGACTGATTCCAAATATCAGGGTCGTGGGATGTGGGTTCTCATGTCCTTACTGTAGTCCCGGGTTTGTTTTGATTGATAAACAGGCAGACATCAGTCCCTTGGCTGATGGATTGTTGTCGAATTTAACATATATTGGAGACAAGTTTTCTTCGCAGTGCAATTGTACCGCAATACGAGATTTGGCTTGCGCCATATGATATGGTCATCTGATTCGAGAGAGGATGAGTATTATCAACCATTGGAATATTTCACGATCTGAAATAATAAGCGGCGACAAGCCAACAGGGTATAAGTACAATTTCCTGTGCCATCCGCAGCTTGTATTTTTTGGTTGTGTTCAATTTGAGGCCCGTTGACAAAAATGCAAATTAATGGTATATATGATATAAATCTCTCGTTTCGTCCTCATCAGACGCATACTAGGATTTTGGCATGCAGATAACCATTTCTTTAAAAAAAATTCCCGACTACAAAATCTGGCAGTAGCGGCAGCTTCATAGGGGATTAGATTTGGGTTCCAAACAAATAATCCCGAAAATTAAAATACTTCCAAACTGAAATCAGAGTAATTTTCAGAATTGATACCCAAACTTCACCTTGGATCCTAAGTTAATCCCTCAACTTTATTTTGTAACTAATTAGTCCCTCAACTATATAATCTTTTCACAATTTATCCCTTTTATATATTATAATTATTTTTTAGTAATGTGGCAGCCACATCATTTATTTTCATCAATTATTTATTGATGTCATAGTCAATGACACACAAATAAACGTTTTAAAAAAAGAATAAAATAAAAATATCATTAAAAATAATATATAAATACATAAAATTATTTGATAAAAGATAGATCTTATATGTTCATGATCTTATAAGAATTTTTTTACTATTTTTCATGTTAAAATAATCAAAGTACATAACCACTATTAAAATCATATACATATGATAAAAGTAGAATAATAAAAAACTATATAATTAATCTCTTAAATAATTAGATTTTATATGTTATTGTCTAATGATATTTCTGCTTTTATTCTTTGTTTCTCAAATGTTCATTTGTATGTCATTAATGTGGCTATCACATCAATAAATAATTGATGAAAAATAAATGATGTGGCTGCCACATCACTAAAATATAATTATAATGTATAAAAGGGACTAATTGTGAAATGATTATATAGTTGGGGGACTAATTAGTTACAAAAGAAAATTGAGGGATCAACTTGGGATCTTAGGTAAAGTTGGGGTAACAATTCTAAAAATTACTCCTGAAATCACAGATGGACACCGAATAAAGAGCACACACAGGTTATAAAATTGTAAAGCATAAACAAAAGGGACCGAAGAGAATAACTCCCCGTAGAAAAAGCCGAGAGATTTAGGGATCGTTTGGTTGAAGAATAAATATAAGGAAAATATACACAAGAAATAGATATTTTTTAATATATTCTCGCTATTCTTATTTCATTTAGTGTTTGGATTGACATGAATAAAAAATATATTATCATATTTGAATTTATTTAAAATATATTATATTAAAAATAAATAGTATTAATAATATATCTATAATAATAATGATAAATGAGGCATTTATTTATTTTATTTATATTTAAATTAATTATTTATTAATTATGATAATATAGTAATTAAATTATTATTTGATTAATTAACTAACTGATAATTTTATATAATTATAATATTATTTTTATAATCACATAGTATAAATTAATTGAATTTATAACTATAAATAATTTATGATTGATCATTATAATAAATAATATAAAAAATATAATAACCTATGTATAAAAATAAAAAAAAATAAAATATGATTAAAAAAGAAAATTGATGGAATATAAGATATTTCATCTTTTGAGAAGAATAAGAAAACAATAAGAAAATAGGAGTAAAAGAGAGAGAATTTATGATTTCACGAATTTTTAGATGATTTAAAAAAAAAAACTAAGATAATCTTATTTTATAAGTGTTTGACTAAATTTTTTAAGTAAAGAAATATTTTTTTCTTTTATTCCACAATTAAACGGCCCCTAAGCATCTCAAGCCTCTAATGTTCGAGTTAAAGCCTGTCGACGTGAAAGGTGGCATGAAAACGATCGACGCATTTGTTCATTTACATAAACAAAGGGGAGACCACACAAGCTCAACATTCAGCAAAACAACTGCTAGCACTTGACGAGACATCTAGAAGTCTGTCCTTCACTTTGTCTTGTGGATGTGACGGATCAAATCAATATTTTATCATTTGTGATTTATATATTATAGCAATGTCTACCGAATTGACAAGTAGTTATGTATATATATATATATAGTGAAAAAAGAAATTTCTTTGGTAGAGGAATAAATAGGAAATTTTATTTGCTTTCACAAATTGGACAAATAAAAGAAGAGCAATGCATTTAGGAGGATATAATCTCCTAATTGTCTCAGAATATAATATTATCAATTTTTTAGAGTATTTTATAAATGTGAGTAACAGAGAAATTTTAGGAGGATAAATCATTTCCATAAAAGAAAGAAAGAAAGAAAGAACAAAATTAAGTTTTGCCTCGTGATATTGCAACAACAGAAGAATAATTTCTACATAATATTGTGCTTAAAATTCTGTAGAAATGACACTACATACTTGTACATTGTAAACGAATAAGCAAACAATCCAACTCCAAATATATATTTTGAAATTTGAGTGCTTCTCGGTTGCTGTAACCTTGGTCAGATGACGAGGCTGTTTGACTTGCCATTTCTTTTGCCTGTTTAGGAGTGGAATTTATAAGTCTTGGCATCAATGATGATTTGCCTCAATCCACCAATTGGAGCGAAAATCATCAGTAGAACTCCAAGAGTAATGCAGATCTGGACATGCACAAATCAGAAAAAAAATAGCAGAGAATCAGATACTGTGTTCATCAGAGAAGAAGAATCGCTGGGGTGACTTCACTTACCCAGTTTGTGATCCAAGACAAGCTGAATATTTTGGGCTTGTAAATTTTGAGCCACATGATGCAAGGAAGCTGCAAAAAGAGGACATTCACATGATCATGGCGAAAATTTAGCATTTGCTGCAACATGAATCACAACTTAGAACCGTACTGAGCGAAACGTTCAGTATGAGTCTGCTGCAAGAGGAAGTGAGTGCTTACGAAGTATGTGGTCGGTGCTATGGCGAAGCTTCCAATAAATCCAAGCAGCCCGCCGAAAAATGGGAAAGTCATGGCGATGAACATAGTGAGTGCTGCAAAGAACACGAATAACAGTTCAGTAAAAGTGATTATCTCATTTACAGCGCATTGAAAAAAAATCGTGCATTTGAGGAGTTGCACATTACTTACCAACATAAATTGATTGAGAGATCAAGCGAAGAGTAAAACTCTGAGTGAAGTTCAGCTTGTTAACCAGGAGAGCTTCGATCATGTCAAAGACGGGCATGGCATTACTCTGGGCTCACGTAAGACAATATGAGAAACCATGCAGTGTAAACACCAAAATTTAACAGTAATTCGGCCAAAAAAAAAAGATACCTGGTAGCCGCCAATGACATGGACGACGACCATCATGTTGGCCGTGGCGATGAGCCATCGTGGCTTGTTGAGGGTGATCAGTATGTTGTCATCGACGGCGTCGCCGAAGGCCCAGTAGCCGACCAGAGCGACGGGGAAGTAGCAGAGGGCCACGATGATGTAGGCGACGATGACGCCCCTCCACATAGGCTTCTTGGAGGGCTTCTCCGGCGTGGAAGGGATGGTGGCTTGGATCTCCAGCACCACGTCGTGGCCGGCGTACGCGAACGCGACGGCTCCCAGCGCGTTGAGGAAGCTCAAGATGGTTCCACCGGTGGTCGGCGACTTGTAGCCGTACTGCACGTCCTCTTGCTTCCCCTTGTCCACTGATGCGCCCCAAGCTATCGTAGAGTAGCTGTAAAAGACATCAGTTAGCATTAATTGCATCACAAAAGCTTCGTCACTGCATGCAACACGAGAATTCTCATCGATCTGTTAGCGTACCTACCTTAAGGACATAACGGCAGCGGCCAAGGAGACGCCGGAGATGGAGTTGAAGTTGGGGAGCTGAGAGAGGACGAAGTGGACGGAGGCAAAGATCATGATGAAGTACGTGAGCTTGATGTGCTTGCAGTTCTGACAGACGACGTTGTAGAACTTTTGGAGGGACTTGCCGCCAGTGACCATGTAAACGATGTTGACGCTGACCTCCTTCACCAGCTGCTGCGGCACGACGATCCACAGGCCGAGCTTCTCCCCGAATGCGTGCTGCCCGAGCTCGTGGTACCGGTCGAATCGCTTCCCGGGCACCATCTCGTGCATCTCCACCATATTCCACAGCGTGTACAGGGTGATCACCCACGACAGGATCAATACAGCGATGCCCGGACCCCTGTAAGTGCATGAACAACGAGAGAGATTTGGGTCATAAATTTTCTGCAATGTGTTCTGCTTGTTTTGCTTTCTGATTGAAACTTTCATCAACATATTTGATTGAGCATGCGTACCATCCGAGTTTGGACATGGCGTAAGGCAAGCTGAGGACGCCGGCTCCGACCATGGCCGTGACATTGTGGAACGCCGAGTACCACCACTTGGCGTTCCTGGACGTCAACCACTCATCGACCGATCTGTGCGTCTGTAAGTAGATGAAATGTGTTGGAATATAAGGTGAGGAATCGATCAAAAATTAAAACAACGAATAAAAATGAGAAAATAAGATTGACACATATATTTTAATGTGATAAAATTCTCTTGATTGATGTGAACAAAAAGGAAATATCTACAAACAAAAAAGGCCTTCATCAAAAAAAATTTAGTACTCTCAAAAGAAGAGAGTACATCATAAAATCTTAACTCATATTTATAAAAGTCCAAGCCCTCTTTGCTAGCACCATAAATTTTCTTTTTTTTTTAATTTTTTCTTTCATAATTTTAAGTACATAATATAATAATTCAAGACATACAAAATGTATACGAATCGTACTTTTATTTAAAAGAAAGTTAGGAAATACTAGATTATTAGTATTATGAACCAAGACCAATTAGAATTTTGCATCCAACAACGATCTCGTGGTTATAGAAATGCGCGAGCACGGAGGTAACCGACTAAGCTAACGATCCATCGGTCGGGAGGGAGGGAGGGAGGGAGGGAGAGAGGAGATGGGCGGAACAAAACTCGAGTAGTGTTTGAGGGTGATATAGGATAGAATTTTGGCAGTTTGCCAAACAGAGCTTATGTTATGTGAACATTAAAAAGGGAAGGAGAATGATGACATTTGATTTAGGATGAGAACAATATCACTAGACAACCTAAAAATTAATTCTTTCAGCCACGAGCGGCACTTGTCGCTTCAGCTTATGTTACCTCTGTGAGTGTCACATCTACTTACAGACGGTCGGCTGGTCTAATTTAATCTTGAAATTTAAACTCTGATTGGTTGACCTTTTTAATGCGAATTACACATGACCTCTTTGACACATCAAACTCGTGCATTGATTCTTCCGTATTCTTAACGGGTAAATTGCAAGGATGTTTCTCCAAACTTTTTGCACTAATAGGTAGCAAATTCTGATATTTTGTATGTGTGTGATCTCTATGATCGGTTTGTAGAAGATTCTTTGCTAACTAGGAGTAGTCTGTTCTGCATATATCATTTAGGTTGTGTTGGAAGCTAGCAAATCTTCCCTTCTAGAAGAGTCAAACACTTTTCTCTCAAACAGTGTCTTAAAATAAAGAGTTTCTATATCCTTCTAAAAATTCGCTTAAAACTTTTCCTACTCTCTCATAATAATATTCATAATAAATTTATCAACTTCTATGAATACTTTAATTACATGAGTATTAAAAAAAATTAGGAGAAAGTTTTAGAAGCAGTAACGAACTCAACCCAATTTTCTAGGAGAGCCAATATATAAAACTATTATATATTTTTAATTTTTTACTTATAACTACACAATAATAAAGAAAATTTGGGAGGGGCCAAGGCTCTCCCAAAGTGCCCTGGCCCATCCCTGTTTAAAATTGGACAAATAGATTTTAAGGTAATAAAACCTAATAAGAGAAAATACTATTAGTCATATAAGTTTGCTAACAAACTCATAAATAACGATAAGGAAGGTAGATTATGCATAACAACTTTAATGGATAATTCTTTAAAAATAGAAAATTATAGGAAATAAGATATATTATTATATTGCGTAAATACATAAAAGTATATAGAAAAAAGTTGAAACCTGTCATGTGTTAAAGAAGAAGAAGAAAAAAAGAGCGACACTAATTATATCTCCGATAAAAAAATGCTCATAAAAATAAGCAAGCACAAAACATAATACACAAAATAATGTAAATTTAATATTTGAAAAACTATAAATTTGAAAGGAAGAGGATTGACGAAAAAAATCAATCAAATGAATTGACAAGAAAGAAAAGAATGCACTTTATTATATTTATAGAAAAAATATAATAAAAATAAATAAGTTAAAGGCACAAAAGAAAATATGTAAAATATAATGCCTTAGGTAAATCAGTAAAAGAAAAAAAAATAGGATTGAAAATGAATTGTTTGCTGTTGGTAAGCGTGGTTCATCAACAAAATTTAAATCAATGAAAGGTTGAATTTTGAATTCGGATGGCTTCATACATAGCAAAAAGCAAAAAAAAAAAAAAAATTCTACCCGACATATTTTAACTTTTTTAAATTCAAGAAAATTTAGGCGATTTTAAAATTTAAAAAAATCACTCAAAGAAAATGATGAAGCCTACATAATTAAACTTTTATAAATATATGCATTATTATATTTGAATATTTTTAACATATATAAAATTACTTATTTAATGTAAAAAAAGTATGAATAAATATTAAAAGAATTATATGTCATAAATAATGATATTACCATATATAACAGATAGTTGATATTAATTATATAATAAATTATTTTTTAATAATAATATAAATATAAAATTTATAAAAATATAGAAGTCAAAATAACTGATAAGATTTTTATAATAAATAAATATCACTAAAAAATATATGGCAGTTTTCTTGATGTTAAAAATCAGCCAACTCATATTATCTTTTTTGAAGTTTGGCCCCACAATATTCAAAGCTATTAATCTCTTTTTTATTTCTTCAGAATTTTAATTTAAGATGGAACTACTTCGCCCAATTCTTATTTATTGGTCAACTCATGTCATTTTCACTCTTGATCAAAGCGCCTTTATACATATATATATATATATATATATA
>LTAE01001216.1:12738-24514 GCA_001647135.1 Pontederia paniculata | reverse complement strand
CCCTTATCATTCAAGACGCGTTTTAAATTCGTGCGGGCCGGGCCCAAAGCGAACAATATCTTGAATGAATCAGGGGTGTTACAGAAGGTATCAGAGCTAACCTCGCGTGCTCACTTGAACCATGTGGGTCGACTCAACGAGGACGTTGAGCCCCAAAAGGGGGAAGATTGTAAGGCTCCAACATGATCATGAGAATGAAAGTTAGTCCCATATGGACAAAACACGGAGGTGGTCATGAGCTTATATGTAGCATCCTCCCTTATCATTCAAGACGCGTTTTAAATTCGTGCGGGTCGGGCCCAAAGCGAACAATATCTTGAATGAATCAGGGGTGTTACAACTATAAGCATCTCCAAACAGAGCTGATTAGGAGTAGAATGGATAAACTCCGACCACTTTAACGGATTCCAAGAATCGTAATACACATAGTCGTGTGGCAAGAGGGACGGAAGGAGAGGGATTTCGCCCCTCCCATTTCTGTATAAAATTTTTATTTTTTATTTTGTAATCATGTATTTTGATACTATGACCTTACAATAATTGAAACTAGCTCCGTTACTGATTGGCGCCCCGAACGCGTACATGAGCGCGGAACTGACAGACGGAGTTGGCGAACAGCTTGAGCGGGCTGGATATAGCCCTCCTCCATTGGAGAACAATGTATGGAGAATCATCAATCTTCTCTCTTTCTTTCAATCTATCTGAGATGTCCAAGGGCCATATGATTTAATCTCACCGGCCCAAAAAATAATAACGGTGTGTCATTCTTTCCGGCTGATTTAGTTTTAGCAACCCGAGAGCTTAGAGCATGATAGATGCTTTTGAAATTTGATCTCGATTGGATGCTTGAACCGACTTCACAAGACTCTGCTCAGAAGTCAAACATATAACTTAAAAAGAGGAACTATATTGGAGTTGAGGAGCAAAAGGAGTCGATTATCCTGCTACACTATTTTGCCTTTACATGAGAGAGCAAGGACTAGAGTCGATTCATGACCAGGCGGCTCCCAGGCACATGGAACCGAGTAACTTATCAATTGAGGATGTGGTAGGGAGACTGCATGCGTGATTCTTCTTCCAAAGAAACAAATATGAAGCTTCTTGAAAGAGTAGTAGTGAAAACGCTCGCCCCCTTAAGGCTTCAGAGGGAGGTATGCACGGCCGTGCAATAGTCATACCTTCTTGCTGCTGCCGTCGTTGTTGACATAGTTGTCAGGGGGTGACGGAGCTTGTGTTCCCATGTTCTCTCCTTTTAGAAGCAAAGATAAAATAGAAAGAAGCAGTGGCTAATACTAATGGGTGAAAGAAGGTGGAGATGGGCGGAACAAAACATGAGTAGGAGCAAGAGCAACCGAGCAACTATATATATACTATGTTACATGAAGTGAATTGAGAAATAAGGGGTGAGCAATACAAACACGTAGCATGTTTGACCAATATCACAGCACTTGACATGTTTGACCAATATCACAGCAATACAACAAACACGTAATTTTCAGTCCAAAGGACTCCAAAACCCACTCTTTGCTTGAGACAAAATTGACATGTTTGACCAATATCACATGCATTATTTTATTAAAATGATATATTTAATGAATTAATTTAATCAATATAGGTTAAACTACTTTCATTAACGTTATAGATTAGGAAATACAAGGTTCTTTTTCATTCCTGATTTATTGTTTTCCATTAAATAGTATTACATTCAAAATTATAATTACTCTCTCAATTAAGGATAATTCAAACTAGGAATTATTATATTATATGCTATATAAGAATCAATTTCTTCCAAAAACAAACATGTCTTCTCCTCGTATTTATATAGTATGTGTTAAAAAAAATTAATATTCATATCTATTCTTGAAGGTTTACATATAATTTATTATAAATAAGTCAATTACAACGTTTTAAAATAAAAGTTTTTAGATATGTCGACATTATAATTTTATTATATTAACTTATTAAATTTATTTATTCGCCTTGTAATTGTCAACTAATTCAATAGTTCTGCTTTATCGAACATTTATCTTTTATCCTATAATAACTGAACCGTTGAACTCTAGTGATTAATAGTTAACCTCTATCAGCTTATTTAATGACCATTTTTGTCAAAGCATAACCTCAATATACCAAAGATCAATTCCGCAAAAGAGGAGATATCTTCCAATATTTAATTTAAAAAGTAAAATATATTCATTTTATCTCTCCCTTGTGAGAATCGGGAGAATCTTTAACCATATTTTTTTTCATTCTTTTCCAGAAAAAACAAATTTTCTTTGGAATTTTCTTTAGAAAAAGAATAAATAAATTTCTTTTCTTAAGAAAAAAATAAAGTTTTCTTTGTCGCAATTCATTTTGGAATTTCTGTTTCTTTTAACGAAGAAATAATTTTTTTTCAAAACTTTTTTCCTCCTATTGAAACTCTCAAATTTCCCTAGAAGATTTTTAGGAGATATCTGTTATTAAACTAAAGTATTTTTTTTTTCTAACACATTGTTCTTACTATTATTGACAAAAAAATTACTTGTCCTTGTTTGACAATAATTTTGGTAGACTTTATGTTAGAATATGATTATTATAGTCATTATGAAGGTAATCATTGGAATCGTCATTATGAAAGTGATCGTTGGAGTCATCATTATGGAGATGACTCTTGGAGTCATCAAAATGATTGATAACGAAAAGGGCAGTGTGCAGTGGGCATACGAATATACGACCATTATAAAAAGTATTAGACGCGTGTAAGGAGCCTCAATCCGTTGTTTGAAAATCATCCCTCTTTCTCTCACCTCTTCAATTGTATCAGAGCCCTCATCGGTGCTTCCTCTTCTCCACAATATATTTCATCCTTATTCTCTTGTTGGCTCCTGACGATGTCGAACCACCTATCGCCCCTCCTCTGCTTCTTCTCATGTGCTTGTTGTCTCCTCGTCAAAGAGACATTCTAGTTCCAGTCAGTCGTTGCTTCTTTCATCATTTCTTGGTCGGAGTTGAAGTCCGGTACCAATGGGTCGTTTGGGGCAAGGAACGCGGTAGGGTCACTTGGTATCATCGTCGACCCGACGAAAACCGTCGGAACTGGACTAGATCTAGTGGACGCAATGATGAGGAGGATGTTTGAGGATCCAACGACGACACCAGACGTGGTTGGCGAGCTATGACCACACGACGTTGAACACACCTAGAAGAGCTCGACGATTACGGGAGCGGTAGCGAGTTTGCCGACGGAGCTCGCGGCGTCGATGATGACCTCCACAAAGTGCTCGGGCCAGACGTAGGATGAGGAGTCGGAGACCATCGATGGGTCAGATCTGATGGTAGATTAGGAGAATGTCAACCCTCGTCCACCCTGTCGCCATTGACCATTGTTTTCCTTCCACAACGCGCGCGGCGTTCCCTCTATCCTATAATTATTTATAAATTAATTTTACTCATTTTTTAAACTTGTATTTTGACTAAAATTAAAAGTTTGTTTTCTTTTAGAAAATATACTTTTTGACACAAATTATTGGACCTTGACGTACTTATGATCAGTTTAAGTATTTATGATTATTCTTGATAAAGAATTAAAACTTATTATCTTTTAATTATGATTCAGAAAATTCAGATGAAATATTATCTGAATAAGTAGCTTTTGAGGTAGGTGGAAAATGGTAATATCTAAAGACAACCTATGAGCTTTGTGAAGCTGTAAAAAAAATATGTGTCCAAAAGGGACATTAATGTGCAATTATTATTGCATAGGTAAACTATTTATAAAATGGAGCCGAACAAAAATGTGTCTGATTATATAAACCATATAATTATAATGGTGAAGGACTTAGAAGCTATAGGGTGTGCATTGCCAGAGCTGTTGAAAGATTACCTCGACCCTATCTCTTGCTCGCCTTCGATATGACCGTCATGATTGTTCGTGTGACGAGTAAATCAAAAGGGTTGTTGAATTTCCCTCCATGTTGGCGATCGAGCAGGACATGACCAACGAAAAGAAGAAATTGATATCTTCGACATGGAGGAAGAGGTTTATGTTGTGCACCATTGCAAGTAAGCCAGACCAACCTTCAGGCATAGGGTAGGACCCAATGTTCTAAGAGGATCTTGTTTTCGCTTGTGGGAAGTTTAACCACTTCTAGAAAAATTTTCCCACGAGATCTAGACAAGACGTTAACAAAGGCCCATCTAACAGAGAAGAAGGTAGAAGACTAAAGAAAGGCATATATACCAGCAAATTCTTCTTTGCCACATTGGTGGAATGCAATGCTATGACATCATATGGGTTGTGGGTGACTCGCCACATTGGCAAGACCAAAGATGGTCTTATAGACTTCACCACATTGGCAAGGCCAAAGATGGTCTTATAGACTTCAAAGAGTTGGCAAAAGGGGAACATATGATTTATGGACAACAACACATTCCTCAAATTTGAGGGTATTGTTGAGTACAAGTTGAATATAGGTGATAGATTTTTCAACTCAAGAAGGTGGTGCACGCATAAGAAATAAGACACAAATTTATTTCTGTTCCCGAAGTACTTTGAAGTTAGGATATATAGTGCTCGAGTTATGATAGACAAGAATAGTAAGGTGTATGCAACAGGAAGGTATGTGTTCAGTCATAACATATTCTGCCTAAATGTAACAAAGAACGAGAAAATAAAATACTTTTCTCAATCTGCTTTGTATTGTCTGTCCGACTATGATCTCCAGCATGAGAGGTTGATACATCGAGAGAACTAAAAAATGGAACAAATAAAGAAGATGAACTTAATGTCCAAACATCTTTGGCGGAAGAACAATGCCTTATGACTATTGCTTGGCCAGGAAAATGACAAATACCCTATTTTCTGTAGACACAAAGTCAATAGAGTTGTTGAAACTAGTTCATTCAGATATTTATGGACCATCGAGTGTTCCTACTTATATGAGTAAAGAGTACTTTATTATCGATAATTGTGTTAGTTACGTTTATTAGAAGTTGGCAATAGTGGTTGTACCAGCCAAAACTCAAACAACAGTAGAAAAGAAATGATTTTCAAGTCGGCCATATTATATAGAATAGATAGGTGTAGTAGTATGTTATATATTACTTCTGTTGTGGACTATCGATGAATAGCGAGTTGCTTCGTACATTCATTGACGACTACTCTAGATATTATTATATATACTTCTTAGAGAGAAAGTTAGAAAAATGATTTTCAAGAGGTATAAGTCATAAGTTGATAAAATATTAAAAATGACTTTAGAGTACCTAAGGACGGTAAAAGAATGAGAGTATACCTTCCGAGAATTCAGGAAATGCTACATTTCAGATGGCATACATAGGTACACTATGATATTGTGTACGTCACAATAGAATGGTGTGATAAAGAGAAAGAATGGAACCCTCATGAATGCAATAAGGTGTATGTTGTCCCATTCGAGTATGCCAAAACATGTTTGGAGTGAGGCAATGATGATCGCGAGTTACATACAAAATAAAATTCTCACTAAGCCCCAAGAATTAATGTCATACGAGTTGTGGAATGACAAGAAGCCCAAGATGAGCAATCTCCGAAAGTGAAGATGTAAAGTGCACATCTTGATTCCTAATCAGCTCAGGGACAAGACAAACTTGAGTACACAAATATATAGGTATATTGGATAAAGTGAATAATCCAAGGGGTATAGATTTCTTCACTAGAAAAAAATCTCATAGAGAGTTGTAATGCTACTTTTTATTAATAATGAAAAGGAGCAGGTCCGAAAGGATGATGATCCCTCCACGATTCTAAGAGATGGTGGAGAAAACTTCGATGATATACTATGCTATCAATTAGTGGGTGTTGATGTTAGACAAAATGATATACCCTTGTATGAAGTGGAATCCATTATTTTCACAAGTATAATCAGCACCATTAAATACTCACGATCAACATTCGCATATTTGGATGATTTTGTATGTATGAGTGTGAAGTGTCATGTTACTTCGTTAATGTTAAGATAGAGGATAGTACATATCCTATTACATATAAAAAATAATGACTTCTAGTAAATCTCAGTCATGGGCGATCGCCTGAAAGATGAATTGGACTCGATTCACAACAAAAAATATGGGTGAACATTATGTGATTTGCCGAAAGAAAATTAATTCATTGGGTGCAAATGAGTATTCAAGATAAAGCATCAGGCTTATGATTATCTTGATAGGTACAAAACGAGATTGATGACCAAAAATTATACATTGAAAGTCGAGATAGATTTCAAACGACTTATTTTTCGGTGTTCAAGTTTGTGTTGGTACGAACGATCTTAGTGATAGTGACATTTATGAATTTGGAATTGTTCCAAATGGATGTCAAGACAACATTCTTAAATGAAGACATATTGGAAGACATATATATGCGGCAACTTGAAGAATTTCAGGTGAAAGGTGATGAGAATAGAGTGTATAAAATTTAAAAATCGTTGTATGACTTAAATCAATCGTCTATATAATGATATTTGAAATTCAATGAGATAATAATCTATTTGATTTCAGGACGAACAAATTAGATTATTGTGTCTACATCAAAAAGAGCGAGAATAATTATATATTATTATCATTATATCTAGATGACACACTGCTTATTGAAAATAATGTAGAGATGGATCAATGATAAATTAAACAAGCAATTTGAAATAATAGACATGTACATGAGTGATGTCTCCTAATATCAGGATTGTAATTATTTTTATATGTCAATTTCTTTAGAATTTATTATAATATCTCAATCTTTGTAACTTGATATAGTATTTTAACTCATCATCCAACGAGACCCTAAAATTTTTTAATTAATTAATTTAAACATGCAACTCTTTATCAAAATTCAAATATTTAGAACTTGAATCATATAATTATGCTTCTGAATCAACTAACCACATTAGTGTTTTTTGCATATTTATAAACTATATTATAATATTTAAAATGTACAAAGTATTTGTTTTTTTATAATTACAAAGTCTTCGAGGTATAACCAAAGATCATGCTAATATTTTTACGTCAAAGAAAATATATAGTAAGACATATTTAAAAAATATTTTACCATAAATTTTAAAGCATAGAAAATATTTACGAAGTAGTCAAACACTGTCCTAAATGTTTGGATGTATAACTGGAATTCACATCTTATGATTCTGTCATCTTTTACAAGGCAAAGATTCCTCTTTCTTGTGGCAACACCACTGTTAGTTTGGCATCTAACTAAAGGATAAACACTTGTTTAAGGTTTATACAAATGAAGATTAATTTGTAGGAGACACTATATTAGCATAGTGTTCACGAGATGCATGAAAAAGATGACATTTATCTTTTTCTCATATTATTATTATTATTATTATTATTATTATTATTATTATTATTATTATTATTATTATTATTATTATTATTATTATTATTATAGTAGACATATTCTTCACCAATTATCATTTGAATATCTTTTATTTTAATATTTTTTTAAAAACATATCTTATCTTTTCATAATATACATATCAAATTTAATACTATTTTATATTAGTTAGTTATTTAAGAATAACGTTATGTTATAAATCATATATTCAAATATGTTACTTATTTTTCCTAACAATTAATTATGTAATAATTATTTGATAATTATATTTGATTAGATCTATTTAGTTCGAGACATGAGTTTTTTTTATCAATCACGTCTCTTTCTAAATTCTATGCTCTCCAGTCTCCCCTAAACTCTTGCTCATCTATTTCCATATCATATATTCTAAATTTAGGACTAAAATAATTAATAGTTTTTAGTAAATCTTATATCATATAGATTAATTTATACATAGTTTTATTATTATTATTATTATTATTATTATTATTATTATTATTATTATTATTATTATTATTATTATTATTATTACTTTTTTCCTATGTTTAGTGAAAAATATAATTCTGAAAGTAATAATAGTGTTAAAAAATAGTGATATAGTTTATCTAATAAGTACAAAATAGTAAATTATATTAACTAAATCTTATTTATAGTTTTATATATAAATATTTAAAACTGATAGATTTGGAACGCATTGGTATTATTAATTTAAATTTGACCTTAAATATATTTAAACAAATAATAGCTATCACTAAAATATTAAATATTAAAATTGTTTTTTAAATATGATTTGTTAATAATTAATTTTATTATAATTTAAATTTAAAAATTGATAATCAGTTAGCATTTTGAAAAACAGTGTCATATCTAATAGTTAAAACTCATGTATATTGGTTTTTATCTTGATAATTTCATGTGTCATTTTTTAATTTAATTTGAGTTATGACTCTTTTAAAATAATAATTATTAATTTGTGTTAACTATTTATATTAGCATTCTATTAATAACTGTATGGGCCAAAATAGCTTAATTAATTAGTTTTGATTCTTCAAAATGATTCTTTTATATTTGTTTGTCTACTTTATTTTAATTTAAACATCCTTATAGCATTAACTTATTCTTTATATTTATATATATTGTAATTCCCTAGAAATTTCTAAATTCAAAAATATCCCAACAACCAAATTCAAATTCAAATCTTCTCAGATTCTATCTCCTCCAAAGATATTCTCATAATTAGGAAATAAAAATAAGAATCTTAGTTATTTCAAAATTCAAAATTTATTGATTGTCCAATAAACATGGACTCTTGGATTATAAATAACCCCTAGGGGTTGAGCCACAAATTTTTATTCAAAAGATTGTGGCTGACCCTAGGTAAGAAAAATTCATCTGCCCCATGTTCATGTTTCTTCTTCGATCCTTCTCTCATCCCATTAATTTTAATCGGCCTAGGAGAGGAAGATCCTCCATCTCAGCAAGAGAGATGCTAGAGAGGACGTTCCCGAAAGGTTATGACAAACCCTGATGAATCCAAATGTATGTTCCCTGTCGGATTCCTTATACATAGAATAAAGTATCTAAATGCACATGTGTTTGGATTTTCCCTTGTTCGTCGTTAGAGATCGGCATAGTACGATCGTGAGTTTTGCCTCATAAAACGGGTCGCGTCGATCCGGCACGGGCCATGTCAGGCAGACGCGCAGCCGAATCGAGGGATGGCGATAGCGCGCTGGACGACGATAGCACGCTGGGCGGCGCTGTGCGCAGTCGAAAGTGCGGCATAGAACGTGCGCCAGGCCGGCGACGTTACACGGGATCAATCCTGCCAAGCACGATGCGCGCCTGGTGGCGCGATGTACGCTCATAGCGGAGGCAGAGCGCGACCACACATATGCGATGGACCGACGAACGCTGACGGTTGGAGACGCGGCGGCGCTGCGCGCGTCGGCGCAGGACATGGTGGGCGAACACAACGCGGCGACGGCCGAACAAACCCTAGGGCCAGACGACGCGATCTGGAGAGCAGCAGCACTATGCACGGCGAGCGCGGCGGCGGCACGGTACATGACGGAACACAATTGCTACGCGGAGCGCGCAGACGAGACACGATGAGCGCGATGGCGGTGCGAAACCCTAGAAGACCACGGTCCGCACCATCCTGGTTCGGCCCGTGTTGAACCACTTGGATGCGACCCGACGACGTGGACTACCAAGGCGGACGCGGTGTGCGGCCAGCGGCTGCAGACACAGCGTACGACGCAGGGCGCGGCACAAGACGCGGACGAAGCGAACGAGATGAACGCGGCGACGGAAAATCCTAGATAGCACACGGATCGTGTCATAGTGANATCCTGATGTTGTTTCAGGATGTGTTTACTCTATTTATGTTCTGATGTTGTTCCAGAACATGAGATACAATTCTGATGTTGTTCCAGGGCGGAGATATGATCCTGATGTTGTTTCAGGATGTGTTTACTCTATTTATGTTCTGATGTTGTTCCAGAACATGAGATACAATTCTGATGCTGTTCCTCGATATTGTCATTTTCCTGATGTTGTTCCAGGGTAGAGATCTTCATGCTATTTCAGGTTATGGGTGACTTTTCCCTGAGGTTGTGCCAGGGTAGAAGGTAGGTATGAACCCCTGATGTTGTGCCAGGAGAGTATGACCTTAACCTTATGTTTTAGTGCAGGTTAAATTATGATATCTACTGTTGTGATAATTGATCTGAGTAGAAAAGGCCTGACTAAATGCCATCTTCATGTTGATTATTTAATTACTTATTTTATGTATGTGTTGCCTTACATACTGAGCGTTTTATTCTCATGGGATATTGTTTCTCCTGTGTTGAATTCCGTAGATAACTAGGCTATGATGGATTTCTGCTACTGGTGGTGTGCGCGACAGTTGATGCTCGTGGTGGATACTATCTGCACATGGATGAGCCTTTGAGTCTTATTTATCATTAGCTTTATCTCTTTTCAGTTTGTTGAGTTGTATGACTATCAGCCAAGATGTTGCACTCCTTGTTGAGAGACATACAGACTTATTATTTGTTTATCTTCCGCATTTTATCCATTTGACCTTTTAGTCATCTCAGCCTTGTTTTATTTTTTTATATCTCTTTCGCAATTTTTTATTGACTAGTCAAAAAGGTCAAAGAATAAGTTAGTGAGTAGCGTCTCTAGGTCCACATCTTGGCCACGTGGCGGGGTGCGGGTTTGGGGGCATTACTTATATTCATTTAGTTTATATAGTTTACTTTATTTATTGTTATCTATTTATTTAAAATAATATTTTAAAATTTTTTATTTGGACATAATATGTCTTCAAGAATGAACGTCACTTGATTTATAGAAATATTTGTATTGTGCTTCTATATTTTGAAAGCTCGCTGCTCCACATGATCTCTCCTGGGATGGTGTAAACTACAACAATGCACATTCTGCATCATTATCAATATATAAGTATAAATAGAGAATATTTGAAATCATATTAAATCTTTATAAATAAATTTTATTAATCATGAATATCGCTTATCATACATAAAATAAAGTTCTAAAAAAATTGGTTTCGTTGAATATAATAGGTGAGTTCATGAAACCATGTCATATAATAACTTCTGAAGCTTTTGAAAAGTTTTAAAAAATATAACAATAATGAGTTTTATAATACACTAAAATATATAAACATAATTTAATTAGAATTTTAACAAAAAATTAAAAAGTGGTAAAAACATGGGCCGAAGGGTGCTGTTCCTGCCGCAGAGGTGAGAGGAAAAAGGATCATCACGAATTTCTTTCTCTTTTTTTTAGGTTTTTCCAATTTCGATTGCATTATTTATATTTTATTATATTTGTAATATGTTTTATATTTTTTTATCTTTATGCTTCAGTGGCATAAACAGTAGTGGAGGCAGAATATTTATTCATGAATTCACTATTTATTATTAGCACAATATATAACAAAATTAAAAATCCTGTTAATTTCTCTTTTCACTTTTTTTTAACCATCAAATATAGATTCCCTATTTTTTTCTCTTTTCATTTTTTAACCATGAAACATATCGAGGTATGTGATATGTTTTTTATAAAAAATATTTTTTCAATACCACAATTAACTGTAAAACTTTTTATGTTAATCTAAATTGAACAAATAGATTTAAAAGTAATTGAACATAATAAGAGAATATTATTAATCATATAAATTTGTTAACAGAATAATAAATAACGATAAGCATTGTAGATTATACATAACAATATTAATGGATAATCTTTGAAAATAACAATGCGTGGAATAAGATTTTATATTATTATTATTATTATTATTATTATTATTATTATTATTATTATTATTATTATTATTATTATTATTATTATTATTATTATTATTATTATTATTATTATTAT
>LTAE01001215.1:22765-59888 GCA_001647135.1 Pontederia paniculata | reverse complement strand
AGAAAGTTGTTGTCGTGAACTTGACATGAAGGGAATTTTCATATGTGTAAAACGAGAGTTTTGCGTATGAACAATTACTCAATATACATATAATCTTGAAAAAGATATATATAAAAAGAATTGAACGACATTGAATCACCCGTTACTTATTGTTTAGAAAGCATATAAAATTACCCAATTTGATCCAACCCTAGAACATACTCCATTTTACTGAGAACTTCGTACCGAGCTCGTATCTTTTTAGTCGTCATAGTATAAAATATTTCCTTTATTGCGCATTTACTTTGTTTGCGTTTCTCTAACCGTTAATTGAGTTTAGATAATAACAAAACCATTTCAAATTTAGTAGTTGAAACCTCTCCTTGTGGGTTCGATATTTTTTATTACTACATAGGATTCTGTGCGCTTGCAGAATTGCTATCACCACTTCCAGTATCTCTTAAGCAGCTGAGGGGCTATCTAGGACTGACTGGCTACTATAGGAGGTTTGTAAAAGGTCATGCTATGATCGCGAACCCTCTTACAAATTTATTAAAAAAAGATGCTTTTGTTTGGACAAAATAGGCGACATTGGCTTTTGAGGTCCTAAAGATAGCTCTTACATCAGCCCCAATTTTACATCTTCCAAAATTTTCCAAAGAATTTGTAGTTGAGACTGATGCATCAGGAACTAGGTGGGTGCAGTCCTATTACAAGATCAACATCCCATAACATACTATAGTAAGAAGTTGTCTATGACAATGCAAAAGACACCAGTCTATGTAAGAGAGATGTTTGTTATAGTTTAAGCAGTCTGGAAGTGGCGATAGTATTTGCTTGGAAGACACTTCGCCATCAGAACTGATCATCAAAGCCTTAAAGAGATCCTAACCCAAGTCATACAAACTCCAGAACAACAACAATATTTGGCTAAACTAATGGGTTATGACTACTCTATTGTTTACAAGCCTGGCATAGACAATAAGATAGTTGATGCTTTATCTAGACAACAAAATGGATGGTCCTACTTTCTATGGAATCTCAATGCCTATTTTCAATCTGATAGATGAGATCAAAACAGAAAATGCCCCTGATGAATCCTTATAGAAGTTACTCAGATTGGTTCAAGAAGGAAAGGAACAACAATTTGAGTTGGTATGTAGGGAAGGTATCCTATATAAGCACAATAAAACTTTTTTGTTGCCTACATCTTCTATTATTCTTGTATTATTGCAGGAATTCCATGAATCTTCTATGGGAGGTCATTTTGGAGTCATTAAGACCTATAAGAAGTTGAGAGCAAAATTTTTTTTGGTCTTAAAAGGGCAACTGAGGAATTTGTCCGGAATTGCAAGGTGTGTCAACGAGTCAAATATTGTACAACGGCTCCTTACGGCTTACTCCAGCCACTGTCAATACCCGATAGAGTTTGGGAAGACATATCAATGGACTTTGTCACCCCTCTACCTCTAGTTAAGGGAACTACAACGGTCTTCGTAGTGGTCGACAGACTTTCTAAATACTGTCATTTTGGTGGACTGCCTACTCATTATATAACTATTAAGGTAGCTCATCTATTTGTAGACAAGGTTGTGAAGCTACATGGATTTCCTTGCACAATTGTGTCTAATAGGGATCCTATATTCCTCAGTTCATTTTGGACGAAACTGTTTACTCTTAGTCATACAACGTTACACATGAGTTTTCATATCATCCACAATCTAATGGACCAACTGAAGTGATCAACAGATGTATGCAATAGTATTTATGGTGTTTCTTGGTCAGAATATTCCTACAACACGTCAATTCATTTGGGATCGAATTCAACACCTTTTGAGGTTGTATATGGGAGTCCCTTGATTCCTTCATTTTCATTCGAACTCAGTCTAATGTGGAGGCTGAAGAGTCTAAGTTACTAGACAGAGACGAAGTTACTAGTCATCGAGACAGAGCTCCGGCTTGTTCCTCTGCATCTTTCTTTACTATTCGCATCTTATCTGGTGTTCTCCTCTTCGTCGACTTCATGGCGATGTCCAAGGCAGCGATCTCCACATCTTCATCTTTTGGATCCAAGCGACCGACGACCAACGGTGGCGATGCTTCGGCATCGGCCATCGACTTCAAGATGAAACCCTAATCTGCGCATCAAAAAGAGAAGACAAAGTGAGAGGTGAGAGAAAAATAAGCATCCAACTTTTATAATTTTCATGAAGAATCTGTCGAGGAAGTATCTTGGCGCGCATGAAGGAATTGGGCCTCGACGCTTTGGGCTTCTACAGGAAACTTTCCATAGTAGAAATTGTCAATTTTCTCTCAGATTGTTTCCAAGAATTATCATGGGAGCATCAGCTTCCATGATCAGTGGCTTATAAATTGCAATGCACAATATAAAGGCTGTCAGTTCATATGGCATTGTTTATTATCCATCGCTAGGTTATAAGATTGATTGTACTAGTAATTAAGGATTTAATGTTGGTACGCCCTATCTGTATGGGTGTACCGTGTGCCCACTCTTCATGGGTCATTAGATGAGTTGGCAACAGTTAGATTTTATTTTTAGGATTTATGAGGCAAAATTGCCACATCAATAGATTCGTTAATATAGCACCGTTGCCAATGTATCTAATGGTCCATGAAGAGTGGGCGCACGGTACATCCATACAGATAGGGTGTACCAATATTAAATTTAGGATTTAATGTTGGTACACCCTATCTGTATGAGTGTACCGTGTGCCCACTCTTCATGAGTCATTAGATGAGTTGGCAACGGTTAAATTTTATTTTTTAGATTTATGAGACAAAACTGCCACATCTATAGATTCGTTAATATAGCACCGCTGCCAACGTATTTAATGGCCCATGAAGAGTGGGCGCACGGTACACCCATACAGATAGGGTGTACCAACATTAAATTATATATATATATATATATATATATATATTTATATAAGGAATAAATTCCTAAACTCCGTAGACTAAGAGCTTGTTCCATCTAGACGTTTTTCAATCAAGCATTTTGTATGAGTAAAAGGGTATTAGAAAATAACATTTTGAGGAATTACAATATAATGTTTGATCCTCTAGTTTCTAAGCGATATTTTAAAATGTGTTTATCAAATATCTAAAATAAATTCTATTTGTTATTCTAAATGTTCAAATTTTGATATGCTAAACAGAGTCAGAGCAAAAAAAAAACTTGTTGTGCCAACTCGTATATTTAAAAGATCATAACTCTAATTAATTCAATTCGAGGTAAAAGCCTAAAAAGGTAAATTTGTTTCAAAAAATAAAACTAGGTTGCATAGTAGAGCATAATTCAATAATTTTGATGTTAAGATTTTTATCCATAAATTTATAATCTCATTGATATTAGAGCTTTATATACTTATCATGAAATATGGTAGGACTCAAGATTTTTCCTTTTTCATAGAAGATGTGAAAGTACTTTTGTAACGCCCCTAAAAGCTCGCCCCAAATGCATATCTGGACGATCCTTGGAGATGTTACTCATATTTATTTTGACTTGACTTATAAACCATGGTCAACATTATATATAATATTTATAACAATATGAAACTCTTTAATGCGAAATTCTTTAGTGAAAATATAAGGACTAATGTCTGAAATCCAACATCAACTATAACTCAAAGTAAACTAACTTAATATCATAAAAATCCAAACTAACTATTACATTGTTGTTTCACTAAGACATCAAATAGTGTCTCTACCGCGTGCAATCAACATCCTGTCAAGAATCATCTCATAGTCCACGCCATCAGTATCATCATCACCTAGTCTTGATTACCTACAGAACTCGATGTAAAGAAAGAAAGCCCCTCGTGACGTCCAATATGTAAGGTTCAAATAAGGTGAAATAAAATAAATAAGATATAAAATAATCATTTTTACCTTGCTTGTGAAATATTTATATATAGACATGTAATAAAAATCATAGAGAAACATAATTAGGCACAAGAAAATATAATATTATTTGCATCAAATATCTTATATTTCTTTCTTTCTTGTCCTAGGACTATATTTCTTTTGCTTTCATCTTTCTTTCATTCTTAGAAGTTCTTATTTAACTGGTCGTGTTGGCACCGATCTTCAAGCACAATGACATTGGTCACGTTAGGGTGACACGATCGGCATGATGCAACACTTTAGGGTTTCATGCCTTTACTATCGAACACGGTCTACACTCGAAGAGCACGGCCTGTGCTGGCATTTACACTGCTCACGTCGATGTGACACGATCGGAGTTGTTCTTCGATTAGAGTTTGTTATTTGTGTTGGTCGACTGACACGACCTGCATCTTTGATGAAGCGGTCTATGTTTGCCTGTCATACTTCATTATGACCGACCAACACGGGCTGCGTCAAGTGCCAGTGCCAACGCGGTCCGATTTGTCTAGCAAGCGACCAACGTTTCACCTTTACCTTATTAAATTAACTATTAACTTTTAGGATTTAAAAACATAATTAAAAATATATGAAAAACCTAATTATCATGCTTTCTATCATTTAAAATATCAATAAAACTTTGTATAACATATGATTCCTTAATATCATCAATATAATATTAAAAATAGGTAGAGAGATAATCCTAAATCTCTATCAACCCTAGGGGTCCCCTTACATATTTTTTTCGTATTCGTAAACTTTATTCTTCGCTAGGCTTTAGGCTTTTCAATGTTCTTCCTCCACATGGATCTTCTCTGGTATTTCTACGTGATCTCTAGCATGAGGTCAAGCACAAAGGAAGAACATAAAAGATAAAATAAGTTTTATCTTACCTTAGGGTCTTGAGAGAAGAGAGGGGAGAAGGGAGAGGGTGAGAGAGATATTTGGCGGCTCAGAGAAATTATGAGGAGTAGAGGGTTTCTTCTCATGGCTTAGATATATATCAGGATATGTCTAGGGTTAACTAGGGTGGAGACTAAGATGGATTCAAACTAAAATTATATTTTTTATTTCGGATTGAATAAGGGTCATCCTTATGTGATGAGTAAATGAATTGTGTACGAGTGAGACACGGTCAATTTTCTTTCTCTTTTTTTTTCACGTTCGGGGTGTTACAACTTTCCTTTTTATGAAAATGTAAGTGGTTGAATTTATTTCCATCTTGTTCAAACTTGTGAGCACAAGATAATACTAATTAACCTTTTCACACTTAGCTATATTTCGATTAAATCACATGTCTATGATAAATAAAATTTTGAACGAAAATATTTTACATTTATAAAGGCTCGAACTTCAGATCTTAAGCAAGAGAATTACTTATCACTTCAATTCAATCGTCATTAGTTCATGGCTTCATGTTCTTTCTTAAAAATATTGTATAATATATGGTGTAACAAATACTGTTGTAAAAATATTGTTAGATTTTGTTAGGACTAGAAGTCAGTTGACAAGCTTCCTTTTTATGAAAAAAAAAGTGGTTGAATTAATAAATTTTTAACAAAGATATTCTATATATATATATATATATATTTAAAAATTAAGGCTCGAACTCATAACCTCGAGAAAGAAAATTACTTACCATTTCACTTCAGCAGTCAGTTAAATATTGTACAATATATGATATGGTAAAACCTACAGTTGTAAAAATGTTGTTAGATTAGATTACGTATGGAGATCAGTTGACGGGCTTCCGCTTGACTTGGTATTATTATGGAGTCGGCGACGTGTTGTTCAAAAGTCACATGATCCAATGTTAATTAATTAAGACTGCTCATTTATACATAACTTACACGTCATTAATATGTGTTTCAACGCTAAAAAATTTTGAATTTGATTTGTTATATACAACCATCAAAGTAAATATTCGTTCTTCTCTTTTATTTTGAAGTTGGATGCTATTAGCCGACCAATATTTACTCACATACTCGTAATTGATTTTTTTTTCTTGAATGTGTCTTTTATTGTTGGGATGAATTGAGGGATTTTTAATTTTCACGTCTCAATTCGAACAAACAACTTATGTTAATTGTTATACACCTAATTAATTATTGAATTTAATATCGGTACACCCTATCTGTATGGGTGTACCGTGCGCCTATTCTTCATGAGTCATTAGATACGTTGGCAGCGGTGAGATATTAATGAATCTATAGATGTGACAGTTTTGTCTCATAAATCCAAAAAATAAAATCTAACCGTTGCCAACTCATCGAATGACCCATGAAGAGTGACCGCACGGTACACATATAGAGATAGGGTGTACCAACATTAAATTCTTTTGTATATCTATAAGTCATGAATTTAATGTTGGTACACCCTATCTGTATGGGTGTACCGTGCTCCCACTCATTAGCAGTAACGAATATATATATATATATATATATATATATATATATATATATATATATGTATATATATTTTTTTTATCTAATTTGTTTTAAATGTCATGATGCATATTGTATTTGAAAAGATACTTCACATCTATATTTTTTTCTTATCATCATAAACATCATTTTTTATTTTGTTTTTTTATTATTTTTTCTTCATTTACAAAACAACATTTTGAATAAATCACTATTATTAAAATTAGTTAATAAATAAATTATTATGTATAATATAAAAACTCTTGTATAAGTAAGAACATAAATTATGTTTTTATGCCTATTTAGGATACTTTATAGGTATCAATTATTTCAACTACTATACTCACAAAAAATATTTATTAAATTTATTAAGTTGCTATTTGCTATTAACTAATACTTAACTATTATTCACTATTTATTAATTGATTCGTTATCCATTAGAATCATTAACTTCGTCAAAAATATTTATTCTAACACTAAAAGGGGAAATTTATTACTCGTACAATACTATGCAACATTATTAAGCGAAAAAAAAGTAAAATATAAAAAAAAACTGACATGAGTAAGGAATTTTAAATTGGAAAATCATCCGATAAACTCAATGAAACCATATATAAATTACTTTGAATGACTTATGGATTTAATGTTGGATAGGGTATGGGTGTATCGTACACTCACTTTTCATAGGCCATTAGATGAGTTGGTAACAGATAGATTTTATTTTTTTGATTTATGAGGCAAAACTGCCACATCTATAAATTCATTAATATTTCACCGCTGTCAATGTATCTAATGGTCCATGAAGAGTGGGCACACGATACACCATACATATAGGGTGTACCAACATTAAATTCTATACAAGGATTTAATGTTGATACACCCTATCTGTATGGGTATATCGTGCGCCCACTCTTTATGGGTGAGTTGGTAATGATTATATTTTATTTTTTATATTTATGAGGCAAAACTGTCATATCTATAAATTCGTTAATATCTCACCGCTGCCAATGTATCTAATGGCCCATGAAGAATGAACGCATAGTATACCTATACATATAGGGTGCACCAACATTAAATCCTATATTGGGATTTAATGTTGGTACACCCTATCTGTATGGGTGTATCGTGCGCCCACTCTTCATGGGTCATTAGATGAGTTGGTAATGGTTAGATTTTATTTTTTTAGATTTATGAGGCAAAACTTCATGGGTCATTAGATGAGTTACAAAAGTACTCATTTAGCACATATTTTGTGTAAATACATATTAACAAAATTATTGGTGATATTAAAACATATGAACATCATATGATGTCAACTTACATAACAAAATATTACTTAATATTATTATAAGTACAAAATAAAATAAAAAAAGTGTCAAAAAACTATTAAAAGAAGTATTTTTTTAAGGATAAATTTGCATCCTCCTAAAAATTGTGCCTAATAATCCTCCTAATACTCACATCATCAAATTGCCCTAAAAAATTAAATAAATTATAACAGATGTCATTGTGAGGTGTTAGGAGGTTTTTTAGGAGGATCTTTAGGAGGCTCCAGCGTCACTCTTTTTTTAAATAGCAAAAATTTGTTTGTAGTTTTTTTTTAAAACACACAATAGGCACTACTTTCGAGCCAATCTTTTACTTAAATATCCACAAAGGTGCCTTCCCCGTTTGAGTTAAATGATTTGATGGGTTTTAAAAGGGCCATATTATAAGATATTTGATATCTGTAAAACTTTAATAGGCCGTCTCAATTTTCTCATCGCATGCCCAAATCGTGTCAAGGTGGGAATGGTTTTTGCAAATGGGCCACTTATTCATTTATTTTTCCTTGAGGTTGCATTTTCCTACTGAAATTTGCTTCAAAGAGGAATAATGATATTTTTAAAAATGATGAATTTTCTAAAAATTTTCTCGCTTTCTATGTAGTCTTAAGAGCCTTTTAATTTGAGATAATCTGAATAGATGATTAATTATTTAATTTAAAATTTTAAAATTCATTATATTATCACGTTTCGTTTTAATATATTATCGATTATTTTTACTTTTCTAACGATCAAATAATCGAATAACACTAAATGAACGTGTCTTGTAAGGTGGATATATTTCGATAAAATTATTCATTCCATTGAACTTTAAAATATTCATATATACTTTGAATTATAATTTATTATATTATTATTATTATTAATTCATAAAATAGTAATATATTTTTATGTCGACTCAAATGATTAAATAATAAGAGTGGGAATGTGCTTGTTGACCCATGATTATTATTATTCATTTTATATGATCTTTACATATTGAGTGTTATAATTCATAATTCTTTTTCTACGAATTCAATTCTGTAGGTCACTCTGATTTTTAATAGGTATTGATGATGGTGCTGATGGTGATGCAACTCGTGATGGGTTGTTTTGCACATGTAATAGGATCTTGGTTTATGTCTTGCTGGTCATTTGTTAGAGTCGAACGTTATTTTGAGTTCTTAGGAGTTTAATTGATTTAGTCATTGATGTCTAATTTTATTAGAACTATATATCGGATTATTAGTCTTCATATTGAAAAAGGATATTTTTGATTTATATTGTCACTGTTATCTGATATGGGCTAATTGATTGGTCAAAGTAAAGTCATTGATGTAAATCCATAGCATCCCCGAAGTATCACGATTTTGCTAGTGGCAAGGTTTGAATTTGGGGGCGTTACAGATAGTATGAGAGCCTAACGATGGGCACTTTTTAGCTTTTCCTAATAGATAGAAGTCCATGTGCAAGCACCACGAGTCATCATCACGCCATCATGTATGAGTTTAATTCGAAAATAGATTATTGACCTCACTATGAAAACTTGTATGATTGTCCTATATGTGATGCCTCCACGACGTTCCGCTAGAAGTACTAACCAACCCCTAGAAACCAACATGAAGAATCCACCACCGGAAGTCAACGCACCAAATTCACCACCAGTTATTGACAACCCAAATTCACCCTCTGAACCTGTCACCAAATCCCACGCCAGAGATTGTAGAGGACTGAAATGAGTTTCTCAACATTCTGATGAAAGCAGCCCGTAGGGAATATCAACGCGAAAAAGACAAGGGATGCGATTGAAACAGTTTCTGAAGCAACCGTCTCCAAAATTCAAGGAAATTGAGGACTTTGGACATGCTGAAAAGTGGATAGAGAAAATGGAGGAGATCTTCATGGAGATGCAATGTTCGAAGAAGAGAAAAATTACCTTTGCAGTAAATCATCTCATGGATGATGCAAATGACTGGTGGAATGCTATGAAGAGCACGAAGTTTACAACACATGGTGACATCTCCTGGGAGGATTTTAAGGAGGTCTTTGAAATGCGTTACCTACCTCAATACCAGAAGGATAGAAAACATAAAGAGTTCATGCAACTAAAGTAGGAAGGTAGGACTGTAGAACAATACCTAGTAAAGTTCCTACGACTAGAGAAATATTGCACTTTGGACAAGAATGAGAAGGTCCAAGACAAAAATATTTGTCAATGGGCTGCATTGAGGGACTGAGAGCCAAGATCATGAGCGAAAACTATGAGACAATACAAGAGGCCTATGAGCTTGCATCAGAATTGGAATGAGAACATGATGACTGAAGAAGAACACAAAAAGAAAAAGAGGCAACACACCGACAAGGCTAGGTGGGATGACAGGAGACAAAATAAGACTTCTAATGAAAGAGATCACCATCGAGAAGAGCGTCCCAGACCTTATGAACCACGAGAAGGACAATAACAACCACAACTGGTTAACAAATGAACATGCTCAAACCATAAACGACAACATATGAGAGAGTGTCGCTACAAGATTGGAGCGTGTCTTGATTGCGGAAAGTATGATTGTTATATCAAGGACTGTCCAGAAAACAAAGTTGGCTCCTCAAAACTCTAGGGTTTTCGGAGGTCCCTCAAGGTTGACGCAAGGCCGAGTATACACCATGATGGCTGATGAGGAACCAAACACTGAACCACATATCTATGACTCCTTAGGTACGCCACTAAATCTTAATTTCAGTACATAGTGATTTATGAGATGATATTGTTCTCAAGGAGGTTATTCCCTAATAAAAATTGAGAAATATTATTGATAGATTCGAGGACAAATCTAATTTTAAGGAGGTTATAATGTAATACGCCAACCAAACACGGGTCGTGTCCTGTGCGGACATGAGTCGTGTTGATAAAAACGGGCCGCTTTGATCGGAAACGAGTCGTGTTGCACAAAAACGGGCTGAGCACGCAGGCCGTGTTGGGCTTACATGGAAAGCCCACCCGTAATAGACTTAAAATTAATCACGTGTAAAACTTTGTGAACCCTAGGTAAACCCTGTATAAACCCCTAACACGAAATTAATCTCTCATAACCCTCATTAGTTTCTACCCAACCGCCAGGTAATATCTCCTCTCTTTTTCCTCTTCCTTTCTCCTCTCTTCTTTCTCTCTCTCTCTTAAAGGATTTTTTTGGCCTTGGGATTTGCGCTAGAAGGAGGAGATGAAGGTCAACGATGTACGTAGTGGAGAGGAAGCAACCACACGCAGACCGAGGAGAGATAGGAAGAAACAAATTCCAAGATATATAATTAGGATCATTAAGAAGAATTAATTTTCAGGTTTTAATCGATGATT
The DNA here is from genome assembly GCA_001647135.1 of Pontederia paniculata. Classification (NCBI taxonomy): domain Eukaryota; kingdom Viridiplantae; phylum Streptophyta; class Magnoliopsida; order Commelinales; family Pontederiaceae; genus Pontederia; species Pontederia paniculata. The sequence continues at coordinate 48,927 of LTAE01001215.1, read as the reverse complement.
AATGATGAGTAATGAATATTTTTGGTAGATTAATCGCATGCCAATCGGAGTTTTAATGAAAGAGTTCTTCATATTTAATTAACAATTTAATGAGATGTAATGGGATATAATCTGTGTTACCCTAACACAGTCCGTGTCAAGGATGAATGATGTGATTCGCGCTTAACGTGGGAATAACACAATCAGTGTTACACTTACGCGGGCCGTGTCCGGGATGAATGATGTGATGCTTGATTGATTGAGTGAAATTGTTTGAGGTAGGGCTAGAATTCCTTTCATGTGAACCTAATATAATAGATAATGAAGAATTAAAAATTATTAATTATTGTGTTTGAATATGTAACATGAAGAGGAAGGCTCCGACAGATTGAGGAATTTATTCCTAGTGTTACTGTTACTGTTACTAATGAAGACTTACTAATGGGTCTAGGGTTGACCTTATGGCCTAACTAGCCATTATGACGACAGTCGCTGAAATTTTCATGTAATGATAAATGCTCATTATTGTCTGAATTAAAAGATGTCACCAAGATAAATGAAAAAAAAGCACTGATGAACTGTACATCATTGATGATCATGTCATTGTTACTGAAAAGAAATAATGAAAGAATTATTAAGTAATAAAGCCTCACATTATTCATGTCTTAAAGAGAAAATGTTTGATCTACTTGCTTACTGACCCTTGATTATTATTATTTATTCTATACGATATTTACATATTGAGTGTCACAGCTCATAAGTTTTTCCCTGCGAATTTAATTCTATAGGCCACTTTGATTTTTAATAGGTACTGATGATGGTGCTGATAGTGATGCAGCTCGTGATGGGTTATTTTGCACATGACATATGATCCTAGATGTGTCATGCTGATCATTTGTTATGAACATTATTTTGAGTCCTTAGAAGTTTATTTGATTTAGTCATTGATATCTAATTTTGTTGGAATTATGTATCAGATTATTAGTCTTTATTTTGAAAAATGATATTTTGATTTATATTGTCACTGTTACTTGATATAGGTCAATTGATTGGTTAAAGTAAAGTCACTGATGTAAGTCCGTAGCGTCCTCAAAGTCACGATTTTGATAGGTGACAATGTCTGATTTTGAGGATGTTAGAATAATTTTGATTAAATGTATGTTTTACCAAGAAAAATCAAACTATATTCTTTAAATTTATTTTTTTTAGCAAAGGAGCACCGAAAGAAATTAGGATGATGACAATCAGTCTATCAACTAAATTTAAAAATTATGATTGCTAATGACGATCGCAGATGCACAAAATTTTAGATATTTTATAAATATTGTTTGGTTCTAAAGAGGATGAAGATGACATTTCCTTTTTAACCTCTCCATTAAATTTAATAAAATATACTAAATATTTAAATTGCTTTCCTTATTTGACAATAGGACAGAGATATACACGTAACTTTCTATTTTTTTTCTACTTAAATACAACTACATAAATCCATCTGGACATGATTCGGGGAATGTGGACTGGTTTGGGTCAAACAATCCCCACCGTCAACACTCCGACGGACGGTTCAAGATTTCGCACCGGCGATGCCGCAGGGATCCCTCTTCTGCGTGTCGCAACGGCACGAGCCCACAAACGTGGTGTACGTGTGTTGGGCCGTGGGCCGTTCGCAACCGACCCAACAGCTCACGTCCTCCCGACCACATAGCCGTCGTGCATCTTTGTCCGTCAACGTAAGATCCGACGGTCTAAAGCTTCCGGTACGCGACGGCTATCTCGGTTCGTGCAAGAGCCGTTTTTTTAATTATTACTCTCCTCCTCCTCCAATCCTTCGTTTCCTCCTTTTTTTTGTTCATCTCGTCTCTGCGATAAATCCCGAAGCCATGGCCGCAATCGACGCCTCCGAGCGCTAAATCGTTTCTTTCTAAGCCCCAAAGATTCGACTTTTCACCACAAATCGCGTCGCTTTGGCCGCCGGAATCCTCTTCTCCGTCGCGGTATCCTTCTTCAATCGAAAGTTCGATCTTTTGTAGCAATCAGGCGTTCCTTTGCTTCTTTCTCGATCGATTTTGATGGGAATAATCTTGTAAAGGTGAGAACTTTGGCCCTGCTATTAGATGTATTGTTGAAATTCTAGGGTTCTCTTGCTCGCTCCGTTGTTTTTGACTGTGATCAGATTGCCTTTCGTTTTCGATTCTGACGAAGTTAAGGTTTTTGTACATGGTGAGGCAGAGCTCTGTGAACATGGCTCCGGGTACCCGCGTGAATAGGAATTTGGATGAGGATTTCGAGAGGGATATCCAGGCCCTCATCCGCGAACAGCAGCAGAGTAGAGGTATCTTCGATCTCGACAGGGAAGAACTGAATATTTTTCGCAGTGGCAGCGCGCCGCCCACCGTTGAGGGGTCGAGGACGGCCTTAGGCAACTTGTTCACCTCCGGCGGCGGCTTTACCAACCCACCACTTCTTAATGGACCCAGTGCTGGAGCTTCGCTGACTGAACATGATATGACATCCCATCCTGCTTACTTGTCCTACTACTACTCGAATGAGAATTTGAACCCGAGGATGCCTCCTCCGGCGGTTTCAAAGGAAGACTGGCGGGCAAGGCAGAGGTTTCACTCTGGGCCAGCTTTGTTTGGGAAGATTGGCGACAGGAGGAGTAAAGGGTACGTGGATGGTGATGCGGACTCTTTGTTCTCATTACAACCAGGGGAACGAGAAATGCTGCAGGAGAATATGTCGCAGCAGCGTCACTCTGGAGAGTGGCTCGACACTCATGGGCTTATTGGATTGCCTGATGTTGGGCTTGGGTCAAGGAGAAAGAGTTTTGCAGATGCCCTGCAGGTAGATACTCTTTTTTCTTCTTCTGTTCAGTGCTTTTCTACATTAACTAAACAACATTGACTTGGATGTTTAAGCCGCACCGGCACATCAATAAAAATATTACTTACTTTCTAGCCCCGTAAAGTGAGTTTACTGTGTGTGTGGATTGTTCCATGAACGATTAATTGCATGAGTCAAACATCAATATTGGTTCCTGCCACCTCTTAGATCACATCTCACTAGAATAGTGTTATTGTTTCTTTTTATTTCTGAATCTTTTTCTTCATCATTAGATATGTAGCTTAGCTGAAAAAAAGTTAGTTTCACGTTAACCTCTTTTCCGCCAATTGCTTGTGGCTTGTTGAGGAAGTGACTTCTTTATAATTTTGTTACAACTGAAAAGTCAATCATAACCTAGCTATTTAGCCTTGTTTCTGGTGCTGTTATGTTTTCTTAACTCAAGATCCTCAGGAGCACATTACATGATTATCACCTTATGTTTGTCCTGAAGTATTAAGCAATGAGATTAAACATTCAATTAAGGTTGCAACTCATTATGTTTTTGGTAATATGCAACTCATCTCTTTGTAAGTTGGTTCTGCTTATGCATATCAGCTACCTTCTAACTTCCTTTGTACTTACCTTGAGTTTGTGCATTTCTTCTGCTCATCTGAATTAACTGTGTTCACAGGAGGATGTTGTCCGTCCGACTTCTGCAACTGGAAATATTTCACACCCAGCCAGTTGTAATGCTTATGCCAATGTTGATCCAAGAGTTCCAGGTTCACAGTTATTGCAGTCCCTCAATGGTTCTGAGGCTTTAGGTGACTTGCAACCGGGGATAACAACATCTGGTCTCGTTAGGGTTCGTAGCATTGGTTCATCGATTTCTCATTCCTTTGCACCATCTATGGGTTCTTCACTTGCCGGAGGTGCAATTCCTGATGCTCATTTGATTCGGAGGTCTCCAAGTCCCTGTCTTCCCCCTATTGGAGTAAGAAATAGTAATAGCAACAATCTTACAGTAGTAAGCTCAAATGGTTTAGAGGATGCTTCAGCACAAATCGCAGACTCTAGTGATATTCTAGCTGCTATGTCAGGGTTGAGCCTTTCGAAAAATATGATACTAGATGAAGAAATTGGTGTGAAGCACAGACAGAGTCATGGGTTGTCTGATCAACCAGATTTATTGTTTAATGTGCCCGGTGATCAGAGACAATTTTTGCAGAATAAAATTCTCAATAGTCCTGAGACAGAGCCATTAAGAACCCAATCTAATCATTTCATGGGATTTACTGATATTGCCAACAAAAGTGATGGTTTTGCAGACGTTTCTTTATCCAAATCAACATCTAATGGGCAATCAAACTTGCTAAACCAATCTTATGCTAATATTTATAGGAAAATATCATCGTCGTCTGAGGAGACAAGTCAACAACATAGCGCTGATTTAGCAGGTATCACTTTCAGTAATTTGAAGCATGAATCTTATACCGGGAATCAGAGACAAACAATGTCGAACAACCAACTTGATTCAGGTAGCTTTCCCTGCAATTGGATTCCTATGTGCTAACTTGTGCAGTAAAAGAATGTAATTTGCGTGTGGATGCATATAATTGTATGTCTTGTTACATGCATAATTAATATACTTTTTTAGATACAAAATATCATATCCATATGATCTTGTAGTTATAACTTCCTATTATCCTAATGTTATATTATCTCTGCTGATACAGACGGTATATACAATGGAAACCAACTTGGATATCATCTCCAGTTACCAGTAATGGAATCATTATACGCTCAGTATCTGCGTGGCACTTCTGACTCAGTACTGCCTGGGGCTACTAGCTTGGATCCTTCTTTAGGAAGGAATTATTTCAATGGTTCACATCTGGACTTGTCTGGTTATCAAGATCCATATCTAGGATCATTGGTTGCAAACAAGCTACAGTATCACATGCCTTCTCTGAAAAAATCTGATGGATTGAACCATAGGTCCTATACCAGTGACGCGGTTGGCGTTGGTATGTCATATTCTGCAAATCAACTATCTAGTACCATTCATTCTCCAGTGGGTCGTGGTGGTCCTGCAAGGCAAATTGAACGTTCATCTCGTGTGCATTCCATAATGCAAAGTGGGAGAGAGTCAATTGGAACTTGGAGCTCTAAAAATGGGACTGTGGAAGAAGGTTACGTTTCATCCTTGCTGGAAGAATTTAAGAACAATAAAACTCGATCGTTTGAACTCTCTGATATTGTTGGACATGTTGTTGAATTCAGGTACTTATTGTTGGTTCCTTTCTTATCTCACCTTTGAATTCATTCACCATGATGGTTCTTTTATTTTCTTTGCTCATCTAGTGCGGACCAGTTCGGCAGCCGATTTATTCAGCAGAAACTTGAGAGTGCTTCAGTTGAAGAGAAAAATAAAATATTTCCAGAGATTCTTCTAAAAGCTCGTTCTTTGATGACTGATGTTTTTGGGAATTATGTTATACAAAAAGTATGCATCTTTGTCACAGATAACAGTTAATATGTAATTTAAAAGTTTTTGGTTCTTATTCTTAATGATATTTGAATTTGCAGTTGTTTGAACATGGTACAGAAGAGCAGAGAAAGCAACTTGCAAATCAACTTACTGGTTATGTTTTGCAATTGAGTCTTCAGATGTATGGTTGTAGAGTAATACAGAAGGTGCTAATTTTTTTTTAATTTTTATGTTGTTAAATATGATAATGAATTGGTTGCTTTTGTTGTATCATATTGTCTACATATGATTTTACACATTCTATCTGATTCTGATATTTTTGTTTCTAGGCTCGCTGACCACAATACAAATAGTTCACCCTGTAGGAGAGACTCTTAAAACATGCATCTTTTGCTATTTATATTTAAAATGCATGCACATATTGATGGAAGAATCCTTCGAAACAATTTGTTTAATAAACATGCCGTAGCAGGCCAGCAGCTGAACTGTTGGTTACCTTGGTTTATAGCTGAATTTTAGTACATGCTGGTTACTGATCACACTATCTATCATTGTCATCTTTCCTTTGTCCACCTTTGGGCTGCAAATGTTTCCATGAGGGTAACCCCTCGAAAAAAAATTAGAGGATTGTGAATTATTGTACCAACATATGGTCTTGCAACAAAAATATTCTACAGTTGCATGGTTAAGTGCAGGGGGCATCATAGAATGTTGACACTATGTAGATCTTCCAGCATTTCGCTTAGTGGAGCATATTTCTTTTCCTTTGTTAGGTTTACTCTGTTATATCTTTCTGGATAATGATCATAAGTGAACTGAATACTGCATCGTATTGTATGTCAGTATGCATTTATTAGCATTCATGGGATATGCATCTTTTAGTACACTCAAAAAATTTGAACTTTTGAATTTTGTAGGCTTTAGAAGTTGTTGATGTTGATCAGAAAACTCAAATGGTGTTGGAACTTGATGGACATGTAATGAAATGTGTTCGTGATCAGAATGGCAATCATGTAATCCAAAAATGCATCGAGTGTGTGCCTCAGGAAAACATCCAGTTGATTATTGAGGCATTTTATGGACATGTTGTTGCACTGTCTACCCACCCATATGGCTGCCGGGTCATCCAGGTAAATACAACTCCCCCTGTAGGCTACTAGATGTAGTTATGCATGTTTTGTTTGGAATTGGTAATGGAAGTATTACTAAATCTGAACATTTCTGATGCTGGCAGAGGGTCCTTGAACACTGTGATGATCCGAAAACTCAGAATATTATGATGGATGAAATAATGCAATCAGTTTGTACTTTAGCACAAGATCAATATGGCAACTATGTTATTCAAGTAGGTTTTTGTGATCCCTAACCTTATTTTCTTTTTATCTCATCCTTTCTTCCCCCTGCCCTAATTAGATGGCAATTTATGTAACTGTTATGATTATACACTGGTAAGTTTGCACTAATTGTGCTTTCTTAATTATTCCAGTTTTATGTTTATAATCGTTTTTTCTTTGGATGTATTGTTGATGTGCAGTGATTTCAGTTTGCGTCATAACTGATCAAATATTATACTGGAATTATTTTCACAAATGCCTTTGAATTTAAGAATCCTGGTCATCTCCTTTTTGTTAGAGTTCATATTAGATGGTTAACATTTTCATGAAGGGTGCATGACTATTGACTGCAGTATAATGCAACCATTTGACGGTGATTAAAATTATTGTACTTGAAATCTTTGCTGTGTGGTCAACTTTCATATCTGATGTTACGGCCAAAGTGATGAAAAGAATTGAATGACCCTCTAGATTCTTTGGTGTAAGACTTCTCATGAGGATTTGATATCCCATATCTATCAACATATTCCTCAAAATTTCGTAAAAGAAACATATTCCTCTGAATATATCAACCAGCATATGCTATAAAAACAAACTGATGCATTGCCATATTCATAATGCTGAAAACGTTCTTGTCTCTAATTATTATGGTTGTAATTTTGCAACTACGTTCAGCCCTATAATCACAGACCAAACTTGACACTGATGGGACTAGAAATTCAGAATAACTATATGTGTTTTTCAGAAACAAAGAATAACACTATATTTGAATATCATGATAGCAAAATATCTAAATGTCTTTCAAGTTATCATGACTCTTGAGCTTATTTCTTTGCAAACACATTTTCATGCTCTCTCTGAGATCCTTGGACATTTTTTTTCTAGTTAAGCACCTAGATTGTACAAGGTGCTGCTTTGGTTTGTAACATCTAGATTTCTTAACTTGGAGTGTATCTTTTTTCTTTAAGGCCCGTCGTAGATTGGGAACTGAAAGCACGATTCTGAGTTGGTGTCGTCGATTGTTGTTTGTTTGAATCAATATTTCAGGAATTAAACTTGTTTATGTTCATCTTTCTGAATAGTTTGTCCTGTTTGTATTTGTTTATGTTTGCCTTTACATATATTTACAGATATACATACTTTAACCTTTTTTTCATATCAAGTGGTTGGAGAATATCTATGCTTTCTCATGATTGCAGATGCTAGCAGATAGTATGCTGGTTCATCTTTTGGTGGCATGTAACAATTGCTTTGCACCTTTATGGTGACCAATTGACTTGAATTATCCTTTTATTGTCAGCATGTTTTGCAACACGGGAAGCCAGAGGAGCGGACTGCTGTAATCATTAAGCTTTGTGGACAGATAGTGGAAATGAGCCAGCAGAAATATGCTTCGAATGTCATCGAGAAGTGCTTGACTTATGGCTCGACTGAGGAACGCCAGCTCTTGATAAATGAGATGCTTGGTTCGACTGATGAAAATCAACCTTTACAGGTTTGCCAAGTGCCAAGTGCCAAGTGCCAAGTGCAAACTGCTTTGACGAAAGATTTCTTTGCATTAGTTAATCTAACTGACATCATCAAAATCTATAAGAAAACCATGTCAAGGCATGAATAGTACTTTTTTTATGACACGTGGCAGAACTCAAAGATGTAGGCACCTTTTGATGTTCTTTCTAACATATGTAGTCCATACTCCATGTTGGGATCCACTCCATTAATCTTGGTTAACCTTAGTGTTAACATCACATATACAAGTCTTGAGGATGCAATTCAAGATCTTTTGTACTCTAATAATGGTTGATTGTCAACAATTTTCTTGTCTAGGTATACTATATGGTCTACTGGATTTCACAAACAGCATAGTGCACATCCTGGAACCACTGCTGCATCATATTGTATAATATAATTCATTTAGTGTTTTAAGTGGACCTGTTGATAGTTGATAAGTTTACCTAAACTGAATTGTGATCCTCATCCTTCGTCTCTCAATGAATTCACTAGCTTAATAGGTCGTATTTTTACCTTGTATGGCTAGGGACAGGTAAATGATTTTCATTCAAAATGATTTCTAATGACATACTATTAGTTTTCCTTGAAAAACTTTACTGCCAAGTGAACTAACTACCATGATGCAAGGTCGGCATCTATTTGAATTTATTATTTTCTTCCTCTTTTGTTTTGTTTCATAGTGCCTCTAATTTACCTTTTAAGCTGATTGATTACTTATCAAGACTGAAAAATTTAGAATTATCAAAGTTAGCACAATGAATTTGTCCTTGTCAGGCTATGATGAAAGACCAATTCGCCAACTATGTTGTTCAAAAGGTCATTGAGATATGTGATGATCGAAGTCGCGAAATAATCCTTTCACGTATCAAGGTTCACTTGAGTGCCTTGAAGAAGTACACATACGGGAAGCATATTGTTGCTCGTGTTGAGAAGCTTGTTGCGGCAGGAGGTACGCCTTAGCAGGTTGAATTGATTCGTCAATTTCTTTTACTCAAGTGAATTTATTCTCTCCTGCAGAAAAGAGGATTAGCGTGTCAACTTGTTCGTGATAAGCTGATGGCGAGTTAGAGTGGTGGTGTACAGACGACGGGACTAGCATCAGAAGCAACTTCATGTTTTTCTTGCACTTGCTGGCCTTGCTGTAAATAAGATGTTAGGCCTGTTTAAATAAGAGGTTTTCCTGTACCAATGTATTATCTGGACTGGTATTTGGCTTATAGATATAATCAGGGATGTCGTCTTACATTTAGGTTAGGAGATGATGGTGATCCGGGAAGCTGTATATTTGTGGCTTTCCGTGTATGCGAAGTTTTTTTTAGGACTCTTGTAAATTTGAACATAGTGATGCTTTATTGATATGTTAACAAAAAAGAGTGCAAGGTGCTGTTTTTTTCTTAATGTGGTTCCTGCCTCTCAAAAGAATTAATTTGCTGTAATATCATTCTCTGGTTTTTGTATCAATAACATCCTCTTATTTATATATGTATTTTGCCATAGAGTGTGCTTTTCTTGGTGGGTAAATCTTAACCTGTGTCAATCATTCTCATAATAGAGATTCAAACGACGGCTCTTTGTGGGTGTTTTTTTTAATCTTTTTAATCATAATATTCAGTTAACTCTAACTAATTTGGATAAATCTCTTTGAATTTCTCCGTACTTCTTACTTTGCTAATCAATACACATTTTCCCCCAATGCAAAATTAGGTTTTGTTTATTTTTGTTTAAAGTAAATCTTTAGGAACAATTATGCTTTTGTTCATTAAATGAAGGATCCCTTTGGCACCAAAAGTTGGATAAAAGGAGTCGAATTCAGATGCTTCATTGAACTAGTTCTAAAAATAATGATATCTTAGATTTCATGTTGCTAAAACAGCTGCTTTTTGTCTTTGCTCTGAATTAATCGAGTGCTAATAGCCCCTGGGCCCAGAGACCCCTCAGGAGTACCCAAAAAAAAAAATTGCTAAAACAGGCCACCAATTCCAGAGTCGTAAGATCGAATGAAAAACAGTAAACATCTTTATGTATATGTAAAACATAGATGTCGAATGAAAAACAGATTTTAGAGAACTCTTTTACAAGTTCTCTCAATGCTTAAATTATAGTCACAATTCAGTATCGTATGATCATTGTCAAAATTGCATAAATAATTTAAATTCATCCATCATACCATCAAGAGCAGAATCGAAATTGCTTAAAGACTTATGGAAAGTAAAATCTTAAAGTTGCTAGCATATATTTTCCAGTAATATATTCAATAAAAGCCCCCCATTTTATCTATCATAAAGTCTATGGCTGCCAGGGATGTGAAGTTTAATATTGCTAGGAGAGGCAATTTCGACCCCTCCGAGATGAGAGAGAGGGGTATATATGTAAAAGATGTTGAGTTCCAACAGTTAACTATCTACATACAATGTTATACCAAAAGAAGAAAAAGATGCGAAAAAAGAGGTTCTTGGCAGGCAGGCAGACTCGTTAGCTCTACAAAATCCTCAACAGCCAACTTATGATCAATGCAAACTGCTACAGCCACGTCCGTCTCTTATCACTCACCGAACCCCGAGGCACTTTGCATCCACCTTTGGAACCTCATGGAGTCGCTCATCGATCGTCTCCTTAATCTTGCATCCGAACTCGTCTCATTTCTTTGTACAAGTAGCGAGTACGAACAAGATGGCTCGACACTGTGCTCGCTAGCCTTGAGGAAGAGGTTGAGGTTGTTTTGGTACTTGTCATGCGTATTACTGCCATATACGGGCTGTCCGATATCTCTTGTTTTCTTCACGTGCATCGGCTTGTCATCATCGTCTGACCAATAACCATTCTCTTGGCCATCTCTCATGGCCAAGTCTTCGTACTCCTCGTCGGATTTGGTGGAGTCTTCATCAACAGAACCTTCAATCTGGGTGATCAGAACATATAAATGAATTCAGAAAAGGCCACTGATATTTATGGAATACTAAAAACCTACAGCTCCAGTAGGCATTGTTCACAACAATGGGGGTGGAAAAATTAGCAATATAATTTGTAAAACACTGGTTTTTTCCAGAGTTTGGTAAACTAGCAAGAGTGTTTGATAAATTGAAATGCAGAATCACAGTAGCATTTCGACTCACTAAAGCACTCAAGCACTGAAGTGCATGATGACCTTCATGCAACAGTAAGAGTTTTCGCTTCTCTGGAGCCGAACATTTTTACAGAAGAGTGCAAAAGCTTTTTTTTTATTTTGAGCGAAAAGAATGACAAGCAAGTTGGTAGTCATCCAGAATTCCATTACCGAAAAAGAGTAACCATACATAGATTTAGATCCTCGACGAGAGGATAGTCAAAAGAGTGCAAAATCTTTTGAATGAGTAAAAGTTTCAAAGATCAGTTAATTGCCTCCTCATGGATCTCCTTGCGGTCTATGTCGCTAAGATCCTCATCACTATCTGCAAAGCGTGGATCATCAGCTTCTTCTTCGCTACCAGACACCGAGAATTCTTCCTTGGGCTGCAATGCGGGAAACAAATCCGAAAACATATTCATCTCAATAAACAACGATAACAACGATAGAAGAGCCATCAGTAAGAAACCCAGACTACCGGATCAAAGCTAAGAAACCTTTGGAAACACACGGGAACAATAATCATATGGCAAACAAAAATTGCAGGTTTCAGAATAGCTTGATGAAAGATATTAACTTTGTGCAGAAGGCAATCAACATGCCAATAGGAATTTTCAAAAGGACTAAACTGTATGCTGAAAATTTTCCATGAAAGAATGATAGTGGTTTCCAGCCTCACTTTCGTAAATAAGTTGACATAAAAGATAACTCTTACCTCTTTTGCAGTCCCATCGGCAAATTTAGGGGAGCTGCAGCATGATGAGTAGCATCTACTACCAGTGTCAGTGCCATCAGCCCTAGAGTCATCAATGCTTCCAGCATAACTTGTTCCACCAGTGTCGCTCGGCCATGCGCTGATACCAAAATTACCAAATTGAAGATTAACAGGCTCAGCCTTACCAATCTGCAGGGGACCATACATAGGGGTTCCAACACGCTTGTCACTGCTATATCCAGAAGAACGAGTCCCATAACCATCAACCGAGGCAACAGGCCAAGCCTTGGCTACAGATCCATCCGTGTTAACAAGAGCCATCAGATGCCTTGATGAACCCTTCCTCTGTATCAACTGAAACATTCCCTTGGAGCTAAGAGAATTTGCAGCACATTGATTTCTGTATTCTTCATTTATCACAGATACTGTGTTTGTTGTTGTATCATAGAGCTGCTCCCCAGCCCCTCGCCTACGTAAACAGCTGAAAACTGTTGCATGAATAGCTTCCACACTTTGATCTACATTTGTGTTATTTATTTTCGGAACCAGATGCTTGTCAGCACGATTACAGAGATATTCTTGAATTGCCCTGATATTACGTATATATTTAACATACTTATTTTTTGCTGGATCCAATGTCATATACTTTGCTCTTACAGCAAATCTTTCGAGGTGTTTATCTTCGTTTGCAATGTAAACCATGAAGGGTACTATAGATGGATGTTTCTTCATGAGTCCCATCTAAATGGCAGGAATAAAGCACCAACCAGAAGTCAGTAAAAATAAATAAAAAAACAATAGGTAACACTTAGCCGACGTAGCTTAAACAATTAGATAATTGTGAAGTAACAGAATGTGCACTTATGGAAATGTAATAATTGTGAAATATTCACCACAAAATTTAGGCTCAAGTGAACTCCCTCAACAACTACAGATTCTTTGCGTTCTTCCCAGGCAGTGATCAACCTATCAAGACTGTCTATCACCATTTCACTTTGTGCTTTAAATCCTTCAATAGCCATCTGCTTCTTGCCAATTAAGTCAGATCCACCAACTAGATCAGATGATTGACCATTTAATTTTTCATTTAATCTTCTATCGGACACCTCTTCCTTGATTGTTGAGCGTAAAATACCAGAGAGCTTTTTTGCTTTTCGTTTAGCCTTTGCTTCTGCAACTGATACAGGATCTAAATGTTCTCCGGCATGATAAGTTGAAGACCAGAGCAAAGGATTTTGCTTTTCATCCACAAAACTCCTCATCATGTGACGTATTGAATCGGTGGATATGACAGTAGTGACACCTAATCTACTTCCCTGCACAATGATAAATGCAGGCTAAGTTGTAGGATCCTGAATAGATGCAACATCAGATTCCTGAAGATGAAAGCATTACCAATAAAAGTTGCAACTACCACATAGAAAGCAAGCAAAAGAGATAACTCAACATGGATACTTTGGCTAGGAAATATGTTTAAAGTAAAGTATGTGTAATCAAAGTGAATTTTATAGCATGAAGTACCAGCAAAGAAGACAAGGTAGACTTCCCGCAGCCACTAGTACCACACAAAAGAATGGTCACAGATTCCTTTCTTTCGCGAAGCCTGTAAATAAAGATAGTGCTCTTAATTTAAAGAAAAAGAAATGAAAAATGCTCAGAATGTGTCAAAAGAAACATAAAAGTACAAGCACAAAGAGTGACACTGGCAACTTAAAGAAAAAACTGGCAATAAATACATATTAAAGAACATCTCAAAAAAATACATATTAAAGAACTTTTATATTTCTTTTTAGGTAATGGAAGTATGCTGTTAGATCAAACTGTTATGTACTTCGCATCAGAAGTAGCATGGTTTACAAGGACATTGTCTTTGGCTGCCTGTGAATGTAAATTCATGTCCAAAGGCAACTACTACCGACGTGTCAAATTGAAAAGGTGGCACATAATTTTCCAATTATAAATAGCAGAATTGGAAACACATTGAAGCTGCATACATCAGCCTAGGATAAACCAGATCTTAGCATCTGCGGTCCATTATCCTAAATATCTATAATAAGAAATCTGTACCATCCCACCAACTCATCATCAAGGAAATTAGTGAGGAATCTAAGACTACCAAACCACATGTTTTGAGTCAGGTGAAGAGGGCCCTTGTTTCTTAATTACCAACATATAAGGATCGACTACTTTATGGGACCAAAGAAAATAATGTGTTCCTTGTTTATATTAAAAATATAACCAAATTACACATTCATAAGACGAGCTTAGTTTGACATTTATGTATCTTCCAGGTAGGTGGGACAATTTGGCACACCACTAGAAGTTCCTTATGTATTTAACCTAAATACTGAGCAAATATGGAGGTACTTTTCCTCAAAAAAAAATTATGGAGGTAACTTTCCTGGTAAGTTTAAAAGAAAGCATTGGAGGAAGCTAAAAAAAAAATGGCAAATAAAGATTCCAAGGAAGACTTTGTTGTCAATGACATCAAACAAAATTGAAGAAGTGGAAAAGGAATACAGCTATAGCAGGGTTCTTTACAATAAAGAACAAATATCAGGCTGAGATGCTAAAGAAGAGGAACAAAAAAGAAATCAGAAGCCATCAAGTAATAAACAGAAACACCTTTATGCCTGTATCGAATTATTAAGAACCCAAAAGGAAGGAAACACTAATGTCGAAATGACAAGCATTACAGCATGTAAGATAACTATTAACTATAGCATGGATAAAAAGCGACATTATGCATAATCAGATCCAATCAAACACTGACACAGAAATATGCTGCAAACATCATGAGATTTCGAGATGTTTCTTTTCTACATCCGGGCTGATCATAATATCGATAATAAATGGAAATAAGAGCATTTCCTAATCATGATCAAGCGTTCTCTTTCTAAAAAAAGAACAAGAACAATTGTTATACCTGCAAGCAAGAAGCAAGTCAGCTCTTTGATTAGGACCAACATATTTGTACAGGGAGAGAGCATCACAAACTATGTCCAGAAAGTGCTCTCTTGAAATGACAACGGTTGTCAGCATTTTGTACATTTCGAATAGCATAGCGCCGCTGCTACTATCATCGGCAGTGGCATCACTGGTTAGGTTGCCGTTCATATTGGCACGGTTATCTTGATTCTCTGACTCAACAGTACCTTTACCGGTATCTAAGTTTGAAGCATTATGCACCAAATCGCCTGCCCAGCACTTGATTCTAGTCACCTCGAAAACTCTTCGACTTATCTATAATACATATAAGATGTTAATATAAGCAGGCATGCATCAAGCAGATTCAAATCCAAGGCCAAACAAGCAGGCCGGATTGCCATCTAAGATCAATCACAGTAACCTATCGGACATCGCCAGACTAAAGGAAAACAGGCACAAATTTGAGAATTTATACGTCAAGAACGAATTTTTATAAGTAATGTAAAAGGAAAAGGCGTCATCTCAAAAGAATTAGACATATAGACCATCAAAATCACAACCTTGCAAAAGCAAAAAGAAAAAGAGAGAAAGAAAGAAGACAGCAAAACAAAACAAAGAAGAAAATATTGATAGATCTAAGAAACAGAGACGGACCTTGAAGGCGTGCCGGGCCTTGCATCCCATGAGTTGCAGGGTGCTCTGAAGCACGGGCCGCGTGTACCGGAACGACGACGACGAAGAAGAAGAAGGAGAAGAGCCGAAGCTCTTCCTTTCCCTCTCGTCCTCGACCACAATGTACAGCAGCTTGGGCACCTCCGCCATCTCGCCCCCCTGCAACAATACCCGCCGAGACGCTCCCTCCTCCCGCCGCGGCGGCCACGCCACCAAACCAAAAGCCACCAAAAGGGGGGGGTGTGGGGCGCAACGATCACTGCCTCGGCATTACCACCCTCCTTACTCCAACCCGTCCTCGCACCGCGCGGGCGCGCTCGGCGCCGTCGACGTCGTCGTCGTCGTCGCTCCCCTTCCTGGGCTTCACTTGTCGCGGTATCGACGCCTCGCGCGCTTCGCGGCGGACACTTGTAGTGAGTGCCACGCCCGTCGCTGCGAGTCCGCCTCGGACTCTGGATCGACGACCGGGTCCCGCTTCACGGTCGCGCCCCCACACCCCACCCCTTTTGTTCGGATCCCCTGCAAGGACCCGTTCACGAACGGAGCTTGCAGTTGACTTGCATGTGCGACGATCTCGATCGGGGGACACGTGTCAGATTAAAGGCCTCCGCGTCAGCGACGCGCACGAGGGGGCACTTGGAAACGTCAGGAATAGGACCGAGTCCCGTTACGTCTCCGTTACAACGTGAAGGGAAGGGTTCCGGTACCGTGTGCCTGCGGAGTATTTTGGAGTTTGGTGAGACGTGGTAAGCGGAGTGGGGGCAGGGCTTGCGAGGCACGTGGGGAATGTGTTAAGATGCGCACGAAACAACGACCACCGCCCGCCTTTTCCAATGCCTTTTTTAATTGATTATTTAATAATAATAATTATTAAAGATTAGATCCTGGTGGTCCCACCGGGAGTTTGGCTGGGCATATGACTTGGATCCCTTGGTTGGATTCCATGTCGGAATTCTCGAACCTTTTTTTTTTCTCCAGGCCCACCATTTTTTTTAGTTTATTTTTTCCAACCCCAACTTAACTAACTTAAATTGAGTTAAAAAATAAATTAATACGCATAATTTGAAATATTAAATTCATAGTCATTATCGTCAAACATAATTTAACATTAGTTATTTTAAATAAATTTAATTTTTCATTAACTGTTTAAGATAATAATTGTAGACATATATTTTTTAAATAGTAGTATTTAAATTATACTTTAATCTTAAAAAGGCTTTATTCAAAAATATAATTCGTTAAATGATTAAATCAATCAATTTAAGACATCAAACTTAAGATTTGTCAAAGACAAGATCGGAGGTGTACTTTTTTCCTATTTTAGACAGAAAACGTTTTAAACAAATTCCCTATTTTAGAAAGATTATATTTTCTATATGAATTGTGCACTGATTGGAAAATCTAAATAATTGCATTCTGTTTTTTTGTATGAGAAGATAAGAGGTGGTTACGTGAGTCCTAAAGAAAAACTAGCGCATTTTTTTATTCAAATAAAAGAAGTATTTCCTATTGAGAATTCTCTTAACCTAGGTCACACGTAAAGTTTTTTTTTTAAAAAATCGATAACAAGGAATTAATAAAATAGAATTATTTTTTTGTTGAAAATTATCATTTCTAAACATCGGTCAATATTTTTTTTAAAACTTATTTTAATGTAAAGAAATGCGAGTATGGATTGAATGGTAGATGTGAACCTAAAGAAACGTGAGTATAAATTGAAGGGTAGACACACCACAAGAAAAATGCAACCACACAATGAGCCCATCAATGACGCAAAGTCGAGTAGTGTACTATTCAGACTCCTATTCATCGTTGCTTTTTAACACAGTTTTTTTTTTATGAAAATTACCTTTGGGAGTCAATCTTTAAATTTGCATTCATCGACGTGAGAATTAATCCGGTTCTGTTTATTTCAAGAGTCTTTTTAGAAACAAAAATGTTCGGAGTTTTTTGAGTTTAACGATAAAAAATTAGTCAAGCCAAAAGATCCAGTAGATAAAAAATCCCATAAAAAGGAAACAAATTATTTTCATATATTATTTCATGCAAGTATTTTTTTTAAAATGAATTAATTTCATTTGTATATCAATTTATATATTTTACTAGAAAATAAATTATTTTATTGACAAAATAAGTGTTATCAAGATTGGAAAAAGATGCATATTTGAATTTTTTTGTTAAGATTGTTATGAGAAACAAATTGAGAAAAAAATGATGCACACAAAAGATATAAGAATTTAATGAGCTTCATCCTAAGTGAACTATGTCATCAAAGATGATAGAGTTCTCTTTTCATACGAAAAAAAAGAAGAAATGATACAAGATGCAGAATAATTCAAACATTAAAAATTTATATAGCAACTTTTATTACAAATAAGAAATAACAAATCTCATAGTCATCTAGGACAACGAGATCTTCATATGAATGACTCCATCGTTTCAATTATTTAAAGGATCATATGAGTTTATTGTTATGTTAAAATTTAAAACATTATCAACAAATCTTCACATTTATTTGAATGATCTTCAAAATATAATATCTACCTAAATTTATCACCATCAGCTACACCTTGGATCATTATCAGGTGTTTATGTTAAACAAGTTTGAGCAATATTAAAACTTGCTATGAGTAATCGACTTGGTGAACAAATCATTTGGATTATTTGTAATGTCAAACTTTTTCACCTTGATAATCTTCCAATTACGAATTAGAAGTAATTTCTAACATAAAAAAATAGAGTGAAAGAGTCCACCCTGAAACCAAAACTCACTATCAAGTAGATGGACGATGCCTAGACGATAGATTTGACCATATATTTGATCCTCTCATAATGCACTGGATCTTTGGCCAAACATATTAAATTCATGCTATCACAATGCACTATAGAATGATGTAGTCCAATATCTCTAATTAAGTCTTTTAATCAGATTTCTTCTTTTGCAACTTTGGTTAATGCCATGTATTTTATCTTGATAGTAAACAATGTAACTCAATGACATAATAAACATGAGACATATACTTCTTCTCTACATTAAATTGTTGTTTGTAAATTATGAAAATGTGTTTGATATTAATGGAGTGCTCAAAATCTTCGTTATAATCATTTTGAATATGAACAAAATCTTCTTAATATAACTTTTTTAACATAAGAAGAGTTTATCATGTACGTGATCCCTAACTATCTTCATTCACCATTATTTGAATAATCTTCAAAATATAATATCTACCTAAATTTGTCACCATCAGCCACATCTTGGATCATTATCAATTGTTTATATTAAGCAAGTTTGAGAAATATCAAAACTTGCTATGAGTAATCGACTTGGTGAATAAATCAGTTGGATTATTTGTAGTGTCAAACTTCTTCACCTTGATAATCTTCCAATTACGAATGAAGTAATTTCCAACCTAAAAAATAGAGTGAAAGGGTCCACCCCGAAACCAAAACTCACTATCAAGTAGATGGACGATGCCTAGGCGATAGATTTGACCATATATTTGATCCTCTCATAATGCACTAGATCTTTGGCCAAACATATTACATTCATGTTATCACAATGCACTATAGAATGATGTAGTCTGATATCCCTAATTAAGTCTTTCAATCAGATTTCTTCTTTTACAGCTTCAGTTAATGCCATGTATTTTATCTTGATAGTAAATAATGTAATTCAATGACATAAGAAACATAAGACACATGCTTCTTCTCTACATTAGATTGTTGTTTGAAAATTATGATATTAATGGAGTGCTCAAAATCTTTGTTATAGTAATTTTGAATATGAATAAAATCTTCTTAATATAACTTCTCTGATATAAGGAGAGTTTATCATGTATGTGATCCCTAACTATCTCCATTCATAAATTTTTTGGGTCTCACAAAGATCTTTCATGTCGAACTGTATTAAAGAGTTTCTTAAAATCTTGAGCATCTGACATGTTCATAGTGACAAACATATCATCAACGTATAAGAGAAGATAGATTGTTTGTGGCGACCAACCCCGATATAATCGACCGTTAGTTGTCACGACGGGGTTAATATAGACAAATCACTATATCAAATTCAAATATTTGAACATTGTGAAAGAATGAAAATAAATCTAATCCAAGTCATGAATTTGCCAAAAATTTCGGCAGCATCTCGACGTAAAATGGATAAATGGCAAAAATACCCTTGTATACAATAATTTATATAAACTGAATATAACATAAAAATGGACAACTGCCCATAAAATGTATAGACTGTGATCACAGGAGCACGATGACTCGACATCATAATACGAATATGAGGAACATCAGCCCTAAAAAATCCACACGTGTGATATAATCAACATCTCAAATCTGTATGGCCAAAACAGATGAATAATATGTGACAAATAGGAAGTTAGGAACTATACAACTTTCCTACCCATAAGTAAATGCTAATAAGCAAGTATAGCGGGACTGCTCTAGTCTGTCGATCTCACACATGCACAAATCCCAACCCATGCACACCTGCAAAATGGGAAGAGAGGGGTGAGCATAAAAGTGGCTCAGTGAGTGGAGGGAACACAAAATCGAACAATAAAACCGAAGCCCACAATGCATATCGATAAAACAACGATAAAATCATGCAATATATGTCATGTAAAATATTTATCCTTCGTAGTTACAAAAGAAAGTAAACTAACGAAGGATGAATCCTCACTAAGGTCGTATGGCAAATACGCATCCTAAGTGAGTTATTGTGCGGACTGAAGCTTGTCAATCATGTACGGACTTAATAGTTTACCTAAATCGATGTTGTCCACCAAGGGATGTACACATGGGTACTAGGATTTAATAGTTGCCGCTATGAAATGGTCTTAATATTTGCCGCACCTACTCAGAGTTGATGATTCTTCGATGCTATGCAAAAATCACGCCACGAGACGATTTTTATCATGTCATGTCATATATGTGTATGAATGCACATGCATTTCATAATAAAGTATATAGCAAAAGGTGTTAATCTAGGAAAATCATCAAATCCCATAAAACTCGAAAATTCGAGAAAACATCATAAAAATCATCAAGAAGTCCACAACAAGAACAAGTGTCATAATTTCATGAATCTGAGCATGACTTATTTAATTTAAAATGATGCATAACACACATATGGTTGCATAAATCCATTCAGAAAAGACGTCTTGCCTCGGTGTAAGACTATAGACTGCTACTTGAGCATACTTACTATAATTGTGATAATTCCACTCACATTGATATCGCGTAGGCTCCTAAAGTCCATCGCGTCCGAGTCCAAATCAAAACAAGAACCTAATCGTAATTTCCATAATAACATGAATCACATTCCCAATACATTCTACAACTTGAAACAATAACTTATCATTTGATAATACACTTGATTAAGTGCTCAATCCTTTAATAACTATTTCTAATTGTCACTCACCATGTACAATGTGGAGTGGCGCTAGCGTGCATGGATCTCGTAGGCTCTAACTCTCGAGTGATGTAAATATGAGCTACATATCAAGAAGTTCTCGGGTCATTGTTCAAATATTTATTTATAAAATCAGCACACGTGATATTTATAATCCATAAGTTAATTTACCTCGTGTGGATCCAAGTGAAGTCGTAAATCTCGAGTCCAAAACCATGATAGGCTCAAGTATGGAATGCGAACCTACATGCATAAGATTAAGAGGTTCACCCTTCTTATCTAAACCAAAATCAGCCTTGAACATGACATTAATAACTTTATAAACTCACCGTGTGCAGCCCTAAATCATCGGGTTCCTAGTCTGCTCCGTCAATGTCAAGAAGTCGAAAATCTAAAAAATCAGTACATGTATGCCTTGGGATCAGCTAGCACATAAGCACTAAATCAAACATCGTATCACTTTACGTTAAGTCTCAACTTACCTCCAACAAATCAGCAACACTCTCAACCTGACAACTCCGTACATATTCGACAATGTGCGAAGTGGACAGCAACAGGATCTAGTAGATGCATATAGAAATCAATAATACGGACTTGCAGCTTTAAATGCAACTCATCAGCTACTTACCCCCTGGATATCCGTCGATGGCTGGCCGGAAACTCAACAGTAAGGCTGTCACGCTGTTTCATTGCCAAATGCAAAAATCAACAAGTGAAACTTCGACTAACACCTAATCAATGCGATTGTTGATGACTCATCGGAACAACTGAGAAGAGGAAAATCTGCGGTCATCTCTGCTAGCACCGATGGCGCACGTGCGAAAAATGCAGAATTGTGTTGTCCTCACTAATCGTCTTTCTTCCGGCTCCGATGATGCGCGACCGAACGAGAAATAGCGGCTGCAGAAATCGAACAGAAATCACCACCCAAAAAGTTTGATATGGCAACTAGAATAGATTTAGCAGTCACCGAATGAGAAGCGGGAAGAGTTTCTCGAGCGTAATTACAGATTACTCGCATCGGCGCTCTAATGAGACGAAGAAAATGGGGCTGCGATATCGCCGGAAAGCAGCAACAAAATCAATCATTCAACTCGATGGAATAACACCACAATTCGATTAAATCGCAAACTAAACTTACCGAGAAGGGACCAGCCGTGAATCGCGTATGAGAGTCGCTGGATTGCCCCCCATTCGCCAGTGGTATCTCCACGCTTGAGCTACAACACGCACTATATGAGCAATCAGACTTTGCCATGATGTTCGCGTCCATGAGAAGGTCACAAACATACCCGTCGATAGTCGCGCGCCTACCGGAAATGCTGCCATTGCCGCTGGCCTGGTGCCGCCGTCATGCGCAGAAGAGAAGAACGGGAGAGGTGAGGGGGCGGCACTGTAGCAATCTGGTGGGAGAGAAGGGGGTGTGTTTTATATGGTGTTCAGGGCACGTGTCAAGCATCCCACGATCGATCAGATTTTTATTTTATTTTATATATATTATTTCTTGCCCTGTGAAAAGACCAACTTGTCCTCATTAGTTCATCAAATTTTCAAAACATTTGCCCTTGGGGCTTTGTGTAGGTTTGGGTTGTTACATTGTTGATGCGACAAATTTGTACATACTTATTAGCAAGTATTCTAGCCGCACAAGTAATATAATAATGAGGAGTGTCGATCACACGAGGACTTAGAAATATCGTAACCTACACATAATAAGAATTAAGGGGGGTTTGATAAAATAGTTGATTGAAGAATTTAAAGATAAAATAAAAGATAAAAAATTGATACCAGACAATGGTCAGTGACAATAAACTCAAACAGATAAGTGGGGCAGTGTCGTGTCTACACCACCATAACTAATTAGAATCGTCTGGACCGAAAAGTCGAATAAAACATCTGATATAGCGAAGGAGTCTCTCTAGTCTCAACTCACCAATTTTCAAGCTTGGGTTAACTATTATGCCCTAAATATATGAAGACTAACCCTCTCGATTTTTAGCCTCGCATACTATCAGATCTAATGCATTAAGAATGATCACAGATGAATATAAGATCTCTTTCAATTTTTCTTAGATAACTACACAATTTAGGACTCTTTTGATTTCTCTTAAACTACGATATTCATGCTAGGATAACCTAAATCAGTTCTAAAGCAAGATAACAAATATGCATGGTCGTTCCCCTCGGATAATACATCAAGCACATAAGAAATCAAACATTCAAAAAAGCTTTAATTACAACATGAATACTATCAAACTTTGTTCCATATAATGAAGTACCAAGACAAATCCATAGTCAAGGGTTCGACAAACACAACCCTAAATAGAGTTTACTCCATTATAGGAGCGATGCAAAACACCAAAACACAAAATATTCAGATTACATCATTAGGACAAAAGAATACAAATAGAAGATGTCATCGTCGTAGGTGTCTCCCGATTTTCCTTGCGAGTTCGGCAACATTCGCTCCTATCCGCGATAAAGTCTACCAAAACATTCATCTCCTCTCTCCAAAGAACCATTTGAGTTATTTATAACATATGAGACTCAACGACTAGGGTTTGGAGAGTGCATGTCATTGATATGGGGCGGCAATCATTTTCACAACCTGTAAAGTTTCACTCTCATTAATCGGGAGGGAACCCCCATCGTCACAGTCGTGATGTTATCTTAACACCCGTGAAGATGTGTTGTGTGATGTGTAATCCATCTCCTTCGCATTCGTGAGAATTCCCATTATGCCTGTTAAGCTCATGGGTGTTGTGAGTTATGCTTATGTAGCGGCTGTTAGGTAGTCCTTCACGCCCACGACGATCCTCGATGAGTTTGGAGAGATTTTTGTAGCACCCGTGAAGCTCATGATTACGATTGTGAGATTATCAATGATGATCACACCATTCTGCAGCGGTCGTTAGATGTCCTTCACGACCATGAGCTAGCTATGGTACCAAAATTAGGTCGAAATTGTCTCCTTTTCCATCTGCAGAACACTAAACCCATAATTTTAATAAATACCGACTCTTTGTGCAATTTCAATAACTAAAAGAATGCAAAATATGCATGAAATTCTTAAAATGATATGATAATTGCTACGAAATGCATGACACTTTTTGCATGCATCAATGGTAGAGTCGTCCTTCAACTTCTTCAAATACACACAACAATCATATGGTCTTTTGTTAAATAGTTTCTTGATAAAAATAATCAAGCATCTTGTAACATTATTACGGAGATTAATTTAGTTCATAAAATAACTTTTTGAATATGAAAATTTAGTCTTCCTTTTTCAAAATAGAGAACTCCTCTAGCTGACAAAATTTTGTCTTCGAGTTCTCCATGTCAAAAGGGGTTTTCATATCTAGTTGTCAAATTTTAAATTTTGATATGCTATAAGGACAAACAACACCTAAATGAATGTGTGTTTGACAATTGGTGAGAAGATTTCTTTGTAATTCATTTCCTCTTTGATTGTATCCTTTAGCAACTAGTCGTGCTTTATATCTCGTGTCTTCAACTCTTAGAATTTCAATTTTCTTTTTGAATATTCACTTGCAAACTATGACATTTCTATCTTTCAATAGTTATACCAGCTCTCATGTCTAGATCTTGTGAAGAGACTCCATCACCTCACCCATAATAGGAATTTGTTGCTTTGACTCTACACTGAAATATGTCCTTGTAAATTGACGGATTTGGGGATTTCATATCTTCAGCCACTTGCAATGTATAAAAAATCATTTCCTCGAAGCTATATCGCTTAGGAGTACTCACTTGTTTGCAAGGGCATTCAACAATAATCCACTCCTCTTCTGATTGCTATTCATATTCACTACAAGAATTTGAGTTATTAGCTACGGGGCATTTCGTACTTAATCAATAGCTATCAATCACTTTAGAATTGTAATCTTCCTGAAATGAGAGAAAATAATCAGTAAGCAATTATTTTTTTAGGAAATTAAACTCAATTTTTTCACAACGTACAATGATGAAAGTTTTTGCCTTTTTACTCTTATGCGTGAACTCTTAAACTTTTTTATAATCAACCGACCTTTATTTTTTGCCTCCTATATTGAATAATATATCGAAGTTAGCAAATGTTTACTTTCATATATAATATTAATACAAAAATATAATAAAAATTACCAAACAACGCTTGTGGCTCGGGAAAGGAATTGACCCTTCAGTGTGTAAATCAGCTTCAGGCTTTGAAGCACGATTGTTTTTCGCCGCTATCGATCTTTTTCTCCACTCCTCTGAACTCTTGCAAATAAAAAAATTCACTAACAAATAGTAAGATATTATCGAATATGTAGTGAATAAAATTTTAACTTGTACCATGCATTATTGCCAAACATCACAATTTAGTCCAACAAGAGGTGAATCACGTGCTAAGGAGATGTTGTTTGTTTCCTTCATCGCCTTAACTCTATAATTGTATAATTATGAACACAAACAATGTTTGGCTACATACATAAAAGCCTTTTGTATGACCTCTTGAGCTAGTCCAAGCTCAAACTTATGATTCTTCTGAAATAATAAAAAAACCATTATTAATTTAAAATATATATGAATTAATTACAAATAAATTAACTTTTTTTTACCAAAAAAATGATCAAACATTCGCTCTTTAACATCACTCAGAACCTTGTGCCATGTTGGTGCATTCGGCGGCAAACTCGAAATCACAAGTACGCTAATATACCGTACAATACTATCCGGTGTAAATGCAATCCTACACATTTAATAATGTATAATTATAATTAGTATAAACATTAATTGAAAATTAAAATTGCAATTTACTTATGATTTTTTTAGGTCATTAACCTCAACAAATCCATTATAAATTGGTCCAACTTCGAGTTCTCTAGACCAACTACCATACCTATGCATAATACAATTCTACTTCATTGTACCCTTGATATAATTTTGTACCTTTATGATTTTAACTTATTGGTTATTACATCTACATGCCTGATGCGAGCAAAAATATACATGTTGCATGCATCTATTTCATGTCATTTTTAGGCATTTAGTATAGGTTTATTTATCATTTTAGTATATTATTCATTATATTTTACATATGAGTCAGAAACTACCCAAATATTCTTTTTGGTGTGATTTTCAGGCAAAAGAAGTCAAAACTACGCAGAATTCGGAGTATACAGAATATAGCCAAAGGTTTC
>LTAE01001215.1:0-16262 GCA_001647135.1 Pontederia paniculata | reverse complement strand
TTTTATATATAAATATATATATATATATATATATATATATATATATATATATATATATATATATATATCTTTTATCATTATACATATAAGTTTATTAAAAGGCTTTTTTTGTGTATGGGGTGGAGTTATTAGGTGAAAGTCCCCAAAAGGTCAAAACCAACATCTGGTAAGCTAATGGATTATGTTTAGATGGGCACTTTGAAAGGATTATGACTTGATCAACTTATTTCAGTATTTTACATTAAATTATGATTTTTTCTCTAACATGTCCAAGTTATAATTTTTTCCCATTTAACTATAAACTATAAATTTTATAAATTTTAATCCCTAATTATTCTGATTCGACATTTAGATCCTCCGCTTTAACTTCGTCTAAATTTTATTAAATTAATTTTTAATAATTATAAATGTGAGGTGCCTTTACTCACTTATTACAACAGAAATGTTTTAAAATAAAAAAAAATTAATACAAGTAAAAATTATTTTTAAAAGTAAGGAGTATTGTGTTGATATTTTATATTTTTGTTAATATAATTTTGTTTTCATATATCAAAGAAATAAGGGTATAGTTGGCTATTCATAATTATTAAAAATTTAATTTTGATAGAAATTAATGAAAGACTATGTGGCATAAGTTCAAGAATTAAAATTTGTAAATTTATAATTTAAGATTAGGGGTGAAACGAGTTATAAATTAAGTGATATTAGAAAAAATAATCCAATAAGTTATCCATATTATATAGGATAACGGTATCCTTAATTGTCCACTGATGATCTTCAATTTGTCCAGAAGTTAATTAGTAAAACAATAGCTATATATAAAATTCAAACTCCAGCGAGAATGGAGCGAAGACTGGACTCCAGCGAGAAGGGAGTCCAGTCAGGGATAAGGCCATCCCAAATCCTCAGTTATGTTCAACTAATTAAAGATTAATTGACATAATTAATTAGCGAAATTATGTTTCAGGGTTGACGAGATTGAATTTAATTTTTGAAGTTGCCAAATTTGATAAGAGTATTATCTTATCGCTTGAGTTTGAATATTGTATTAGTCGGGTGCCACTACAAGAAAAATCTAAATTTCTTACATAATTTTCTGGCTGAAGAATATCCCTCACAAATTAAGATAAAAATTTCTAACGGAAAAAAATTTCTTAGAAATTTTGATGGATTCTGGACGACCCATCAGAATTTCTAAGGAATTGCGCACCCGTTAGAACTTCTGACGGGCTGGACCTCTCAGAATTTTTGACGGTTAAATGATCCTGTAAGAAATTCTGACGGGCTACACACTTGTCAGAAAATTCTGATGGGGTATCAGACTCATCAGAAATTCTGACGGGTTTTGGTACCCCGTCAGAATTTCTGACGGGTGGCAGACCCGTCAGAAAATCGCAGCACGTGAGGCCTCCCGCCACCCCGTGAGTGCATGTAAGTCCGTGAGGGGGAAAAATATCTTTTATTATATGAGGGATTGTTTTCGTCAAAATATATGTCACAAATACTGCTATAAAAATCCCCCCTTTCTTCTTCCGCTAACGAAATTTTCTTCTATTATTGGCGTGTGTTATCTGTTGTCTTTTTTTGCTTCGTCTTCTCCGCCGACATTTAAAGGTACTTTTTTGTTTTATTTTTTTCTGTAGTCGTCAGGACCTCGTCGGCGACCCTAGCAAAGTCGCGCAGGGTCACCAGACCCTTGCGCAAGCACGCGTAGGGGCCCTTTTTTTAATTAATTAAGTTTATACAATTGTTTATGTATAATTTTTTTGTTTAATGTTTGTTAGTTTCATATTTTACTTATGTTGATTAATTTAGTGCAATATTATTACTAATTTAATGCATTAATTTAATGTTGATTATTTTAATATTTTATTTATGTTATTTAAATTTATGTGATAATTGTTTAGTGTATTTATTGTTATTTTTAATGTTACTTATTAGTTTAAGCTATTGATTTTTTTTATTTATTGTTAAAAATAGCTAATTGATTGTGAAATTGTTTGTATTGCTTACTTATTTAATTTTTATATCAATTGATTTTCTTAGTTATTTATTTTTAATATTAATTGTGAAATTGTTTGAATATTGTTGTATTAATTTAGGAGTTATATAATTATTGTAGAAAAATGTTTCCTCTAGAAACTCGCTGGTGGATGTATAATAGAATAAATCATGGTCGAAGAGGGCTTACACAAGGATTTGTGAATGGAGTTGAATATTTCATAAATTTTGTGTGTCAATCGCCTTAGTATCTTCGAGAAGGAACAATTAGATGTCTATGTTTAAAATATTATAGTACAAAATTTCAATCAATTTGAAATTGTTAAAGTTCATTTATATAAAAAAAGGTTTTAAACTTAATTATTGGTATTAGGTCGACTTTGGAGAAGAAGAACCGAGTTTCAATAGTACTGAAGAGTTAGTTAATCGATTTACAACCGATGATGATGTAGTCCATAAATATGAGAACTTAGTTTATGATGCTACATCAACACAATATGGACATGTTAGATTTTATGAAGAGTCACCTAATGAAGAAGCAGATGAATTTTACGAATAATTAAATGCTTCAAGTCAGTTGTTATGGCCGGAGTGTGAAATTCATTTTGAATTATGTTCGGATGTTGAGTCTTAAATCAGATCATAATATATCACATGCATGCTTCACCGCTATTATGAAAATAGTAATTTTCTTGCTGCATGCAGGTGTTAGTAGTTCTGAATATTGATTGGTCCCGTGATCGAAAAGAGAATGAAATATAATTAATTAAAGAATATTATANCCTCGTCCCCCGCCCCCCCCCCCCCCCCCCAACAATCTCCCTAATCTCGCTCATAGTCGTAGGAGCGGGTGCGACAACCGAACTACATAAAGGACAAGCAACAGAAGAAGCACCATAGTCGAACTCAATCTACCTAAGCCATGAATTCATCCCTCGGTAATGAGTCCCATGACTTCTTTCTATACGTTCTCATCGACTACGAAATATTCTTCAATGTTATCCTCGTACTTTTATGTGATCAACAAATCAAATTACTCTTGCTACTGGAGATAATTAATCTCCATACTAGAAAATTTAAGACAAATATTTGAAATTGGTTGGTGCTCTTGTTGGTGTAAACTTCTTATTACACCTTATGAAAGTCAACCTTACTGCAACTCGACTCCTCCTACATCGAACACATATGAGACAATTTAGTTGGATTCTTTTCATAATAATCAAAGTTAAAAAAATAAAAATATATCATTTTTCATTTGTGCTTTATGAATCTAATTCTCTGCAATGGCATGTCACATCCGACTTGGATAATCTATTGTTTTTACTAGTCATTGATTTCTCAATGAGATTTTGATGATGCCATATATAATAAACCATGTGTCAAAAAATAAATATCTAAATAAAAATTACTTACCAAGTTTCACAAGGAGAAGACTAAACTTCCTTTGAGATATGTGGAGCAAGTGTCATTGACTTCAAGAATGTTGTCATTGGTGTCAATCATTGCATCCTCAAGATAATTTAATAACACTCCTCTATAATGATTAGAAGTTATAATATTGAAGGTCTTCCTCCTAGCTTGACCTACATAAAAATATTAGGTATTAGATTGTAAATTAATTAGAATAACAATATAATAATGTTACCACAAATGCAGTGTACTAGTAATTTTGATAAGGTAGTGGAATGTCCTTCCAATGAAGATATCCTATTGAAAGAAATGACAAACTGAACTCGCTAATGCCACAATGGATAATGAATGCAGACCTAAAAAAATATTAATGCATTATTAAATAAATAATGCAATTTTATAAATCATTAATATTAATTAAATTACGTCTTGTTTCTATCATTTGCCATAACCTGATAGATGATATTACATTGTAAGAATTTTCTTAAGATGAAGAAGATATACCGTGAATGCTACCCAAAATAAATGTTAGAAGAAATATATATTTTTTAAAAAGGAAAACAATAGTATAAAATGAAGTCAAATATATATATGAAGTTATATGATATTATCATTTGAGTGTCAAGATCAATCACGGGGCTCATCCTCCTTAGGAGGTGTTCCACGACCAGTGCCTCTCCCATGACAATGAGGATCCATAACTTGTAAAGTTTACAAAATATTATTCTTAACATGTAAAGTTAAAAAAGTCTAGAAAATTCCTAAAAATTAGCTTGTCAGTATTTTTTTATAGTGATGAATAATATAAGAATTTGTATGTTAATAACTTATGTCTTCGATCAGACTCATACATTTCTTTTTTGACTCATCAATCATATCATCAGTAATGTCGTTACCATTTATAAATTTCTCATCTCCCACTTCTATAGGATGATGTATCTCATTAATATTAGTTTCTTCCGTAAGATCAATTCTATCAAATAATGTTTATATTTTGTCGTCTTGGCATAAATTTAGTACTATTGTAGTTTTATCATCTTGATAATAATCAATATATGGCATATGATCAAATATTGTACCTTTGATATTCATATTTTCCTCAAAGCACTTCTAGCTCATATTATATTCGAACTTTAAATTCATCAACTGTCAAACAGAAGATAATACACTTTTTTGCTTACAATTATTTCAAAGAGGCTCCTCTCCATCGTTAAGAAGGTTACAAAGTTTTGAAGCTGATGCATTAGGAGATTATTTTCTTTCTTCATGCTATTGATAAAATATATCACCAACTTTTGCATCTCACACCCTCAATATACGAAATTTTTTTGAAGAGTCAACACAATTGGCTTTATTACTTGAACTTCCATCTCTCCAAAAATCTTCACCGTGCAAATGTCAAATTCAATTAATCCACCAATGGGACCTTCTGATATATAATTCCATCTTGACAAAATACCTTAATTTCAATTTTTTATTCTTACAATTTGCACATGTAAATAAATGCGAACAAGAGAATCGATCGCGTTTCATTCATCATAAGCAAATTTTAAGAATTCGTCCACTCCATAATTAAAATCTTCATGAACATAATCATTATCTCTTTCCATCAAAAAAGCTAACTTCTAACAAATCTAATTTATTTCATGAATTTTCAACAAAATAAAATAAATTTATTGATATTATTCAATTATCTATATATATTAATACTAACTATATTACACTTAACTAAACATAATTACTTATGAAAAATTTAAACTAAACATGATTAAACTATACTAAAATTAAGTAAAACAAAAAATCTTAAGATATAATTAACTAAAATTATACTAAATTTTTTCTCCTTCCGATGACAATGATGTTGTCCTCTTACTCTAGCACCCTCCTCCCTTTGACCCGCCCATGGAGACGAGGGAGGAGTGCGACGAAGGGGGAGGGTGGAGAGAAGAAGAATAAGAGGAGAAGAAGAATAAGAACTCATCGGAGGTGGTGGTTACCAGCAGTTTCAGTTTGATGGAAGAAGGTGAAAAGGGGAGAAGAAAAGGAAGTAAAAGATGGTTTGGGGGATTTAGACCACATGGTTTTAGCATTGGCATCTTTTTCATCACTTTGTTATCACTAAGTCATCACCATCCCTTAAAAAATAGTTTTTTAATTAACGACAAAGCCTTTTTCATCATTAATGTCATCGCTATATAGTCTCTAAACAAATCTAAAAAAATAAAATTTACCGTCTAACAATTATCATTATGCTATCTTAAATTTGTCGTTAATAGCGATATTCGATGATGGTTTATCTATCACTAAAATCAATCGATAATTCATCTTTTCCTTGTATTGCAAGTAATGTCCATTTTATGACTTAGAATTTGGGGATGTATATGTCCTTTGTCGGATTTTCGAAGCATTACAATTTCTTATTTGAATGGCTTATCAACACTCGCGAATATGCTTACTTGATCTGATATGAATGATTTTATTTAATTTTTATGTGTCGTGTATATAAGAATACTTGAACAACAAATATTGATTGTCTATATCTCATATGTGTAATTTTATATTTTTTTTTTGAAGTTTGATATATCAATCTTTCAAGTAGTGTATGGCTTTTGATTTTTAATATGTGTCACATTAGATATTTATGTTTATATTTTTTTTTTGGCCCTATATACGAGCATATGCTCATTGAGAGTATGTATATATTTACACATATTTTCCTATACATGGATTCTGCAGGTTAATAATTTTAAATTATTCGATGCTCATGACATAGTTTGGCACATTGATCAAAGTCTTAGAATGTTGTAAAAATATTTTGGACCATAGTGTTATTTTGTTAGTTTAATTGTTATGTATAAACAAATAGTTTGCATATTGAAGGATCATTTATACTATAAAGTTAAGATTGTGGCATAGAATTAATTATGATAATTTAGTATCTATCAAGTATTTAATTTTTAAAAAAATATTAAACTTTGTGTGTCATACTGATTAGACTCTTAAGTACGATTGTAGCTTTCGTTGGCTCGAGTGTTAGGGTCGTCACATAAAGCCCTTATTCCACATGATACATAGGTCATGACATTTGGGGATTATTTCCACTATCCCATGCTTTGACGTTTATATACTCTAATGAGATAAATTCTTTCTCCTTCTAAATCATGCATGTGATAAATAATTGTTATGTCGATGACTGAGGATGAAACCAAGACTTAAACCTGAATGGAGGGCATTGTGTTAAGAGATAAAGATATTTGTTTTAATAAAAATCAATATAATTAGCTAAATATTATATATAAATTTCAAAACAAAAAATAATCAAAATACAATATCGATATAAAAGATGTTCAATAATTTCTTTTGTATATAAAATAATAAAATAAGTTACACCCATAGCGAAACAAGGTGTTAAGGGTTGAAAATTATTTTTAAATACAAAAAATATTATAAGTAGTTAAACAATATAGATATAAATTTTTCATATGCAAGAAAGTATCAAAATACAATATTAATATGAAAATTGAATCAATAATTTCTTTTGTATATAAAAAAATAGTAGAAAAGGTTATTTTGGACATTTACTTTTAAAACTTATTTTAATTATGGTTAGTGAACATAGATAATAAAATCATGTTATATTTACCAGTTATCGATCAAATTTATTAAACAATTAAACAAAACAAACCAAGCTATCAGTTTTGCATGACAACATTCACTAAAGCTATAAAGTGTAATTATAAACACTAAATAAAAATTGATATATTATGATAAAAGTTCATTAAGATATAGGTCCATTTCTTCTTATGACAATGATGTTCAAATAAGATGTTGGTTACTGGATGAGTTATGAATTTTTTTTAGAGTCAAGTCGTAATGCCCCCAAAATCACACCTTGCCACATGGCAGAATATGACCTTGAGGATGCTACGAGCTTACATATTTTAACTTTACTTTGACCAATCCGCTAGTCTACGTCAGATAAAACTAATAAAATTAAACTAAAATATCATTTTTCAGTAGAAAGACTAATAATCAAATACATTTGTTCCAATAAAACTAAACATCAAGACTAATCAAATGGAAAACTAATGACTCAGAGTGCTAGTTATCATAAAACACAACCAGGATCTTATGCCATGTGCAAAGCAGACCATCACGAGCTGCATCACCATCATCGCCATCAACACCTATCAAACATCTAGATTATCTGCATAATTGAATTCGCAAGAGAGAATCTGTTAGTTATGACACTCAGTATGTAAAGAAAATGTAAAAAGAAGTAATAATCAGGGGCCAATAATTGAGTAGATCAAATATTTCCTTCTTTATCTTTAGAACAGTGATAATGTGAGAAATCAATACTTATCAGTTCTTACATCAATTCTTTTCATCTTTCTTTTCAATAACAGTGGCAAGAACATCAATTACACCTAACTCTCATGGTGTACAGTATACCAGTATGTTCAGGCCCAGTTCATTGTACCTCTTTTCATTCATCTTGGTACCATCTTTTAATTCAATCAATAGTGAGTGATTACC
This sequence comes from Pontederia paniculata, assembly GCA_001647135.1. NCBI lineage: Eukaryota > Viridiplantae > Streptophyta > Magnoliopsida > Commelinales > Pontederiaceae > Pontederia > Pontederia paniculata. The sequence goes on along the minus strand of LTAE01001215.1, from coordinate 8,312 downwards.
AATGCATGAAGATTCCAGAGATCCGACGCTAGTATGGCTAGCTAGGCCATGGGGTCAACCCTAGACCCATCAATCAATCTCCATTAACAGTAGTCCACGAGGGACTCAGTAATTCCCGAAGGAACTCAATAAAAGATTACCGCCAAAAATTCCTTCTCCGTTGTTGCATAATTGAGTTGAGTTGGGGTTAGTGTCCGGCTTGCATAATAGATTGCTAGGAAAGTTTTGTCTTTGTGCTGCCCCAGCACTGCTCCAATCGCCACATCACTCATGTCACACATTATCTTGAACGGCTCATGCCAATCTGGCGCGACGACAATCGATGCAGAAATAAGACATCTCTTGAGTGTGAATGCCTTCAAACACTCATCATCGAACTCAAACTTTGTGTCCTTCATCAACAACTGAGTGAGTGATTTCGCTATCTTTGAAAAATCTCTAATGACGGCGATAAAATCCTGCATGCCCGAGAAAGCTCGTCACAACTTTTATGCTCGTCAACGTTGGAAGATTTGCTATTACGTCTATCTTGGCCTTATCCAAGTCATTCCCTTCTATGAAATCTTGCGGTCAAGCACAATCCCTTCTTGTACCATAAAATGACACTTCTCCCAATTGAGAACAAAGTTAGTTTCTTCACATCTTTGCAACACTAGAGAAAGGTCATGTAGACATTTCTGAAAAGAATCACCAAATAAAGTAAAGTCATCCATAAATACTTCCAAAATACGCTCATTCATGTAAAAAAAAATGGACATCATGCATCGCTGGAACGTCGCAGGTGCATTGCACAGTCCAAACGACATTCGCCGGTAGGCAAAGGTACCATAAGGACATGTGACATCGTCTTCTCCTGATCTTCCAGTGCTACAACAATCTGATTGTAGCCCAAGTATCCATCCAGAAAGCAATAGAATTGATGACCTAAAACATGCTCAAGCATTTGGTCAATAAAAGGCAAAGGAAAGTGGTCCTTACGAGTGGCCTCATTCAACTTGCGGTAGTCAATACACACATGCCATCCAGCCACGATCCTCTCGGGCACTAGCTCGTTGTTCTTATTGCTGACCACCGTGAGGCCTCCTTTCTGATGCCTCCTTTCTTTGGCACCACTTGGACTGGACTAATCCATGGGCTGTCCGAAATCGGGTAGATCACCCTAGCATCCAGCAACTTTATGACCTCTTTCCTTACCACCTCTTTCAAGGTGGGGTTGAGTCTGCGCTGAAACTGGGCAGCAGACTTTGTGTTCTCTTCCATTAGGATCTTGTGCATACGAATTGTTGGAGATATTCCTTTTATGTCCAAGTTTGACCAAGCCAAGGTTGCCTTGTATTTCCCCAGAACTTTCAAAATTAGCTCCTCCATTTCAGCAGTGAGTTGAGAGGAGACAATCACCGGGAAGGAGTCTCCCTCCAAAATGCATAGTTGAGGTGCGTTGGGAGCTCCTTCAATTCTGGGGGATTTGGTGGTGGTGCCTTTTCCTTTTCAAATTCTTGTTGCTCCTCCTTGCTGAGTTTTTCTTCCTTTTCGGCTTCATCAATTCATTTGGATTGTCCACCAGTTCTTCATTATTACCTAATATTTCCTGCAAAGTTTCTAACACAATCTCATCCACATCGTCAATGTTATCATCTTAAAAAATATCAATACTATAAACAAGAAGAATAATCAATGGCATGTTTTATAGCATTGTTAATGCCAAACCTCAAATCTTCCTCATCTATCCTGAAGGTGAGCTGTTCCATGTTGCCAAGAAAGGTCTTCCCAAAATGATCGGTGGCTCCACCTCGGCATCCATCTCTAACACGAGGAAATCTGCAGGGAAAATGAATTTGTCCACCTTGACAAGGACATCCTCCAACGGCCCCTTTGGTCTTTTGACGAATTGATCCGCCATTTGAAGGGACAATGAAGTTGGCTTCAACTCTTCATATCCTAGCTTCAGAAAAATAGAATAAGGCATTAAGTTTATACTTGCCCCCAAGTCACATAGGGACTTTGCACAGTAGTAGTCGCCTATAGTGCAGGGCACCGTGAAGCTTCCTGGGTCCTTCATCTTGGGAGGTAACTTGTGTTGATAGACCGCACAACATTGCGGCGTAAGCTTCACTACTCCTTCAACTTATATCTTCCCTTTATGCGTCAAGATATCCTTCATAAACTTCGTATATTTCAGCATATTCTGCAATGCTTCATAGAAAGGAAGATTGATTTGCAATTGTTTAAATATGTCAAGAAAGCAACAGCTTATCAAGCTGTTCTTTGCGAAATTTCTAGGGTATGGGAGATCTCCCAAATTATGTGGTCTAGTAAACATCATCTTATTTTCAGAATTTGTGGCTGGTGCAGACTTAATTTTCAATTTCTCTTTAATCACGGGTTGTTGGTCATCATTCTCCTTGCCTCGCTCCCCAAGTTGCTTTCCACTCCTGAGAGAAATTGTTTTCGCTTCTTCTCCGGGATTCTTTTCTGTGTTACTTGGCAGCGAACCCGACATGCGTCCTGCAAGAATGTTAGAAATCTGGCCAACTTGAACTCCAGGTTGCGTATGCTAGCATCCTGGTTGTTGACCTTTGTTTCCATAGTTGTCATAAACATGGTCATGAGCTCTTCCAGGTTACTCTTTCCTTCTTGAGTTTGTTGTTGCCTCGAGTATCCTTGTTGTAGAGGTTGCTGCCCTTGATTTTGTCCCCAGAAAAAGTTTGGGCGGTTCCTCTAGTTGGGGTTGTAATTGTTCCAGAGCGGTTGGTTCCTTACAAAAGAATTAGAGACAAAGTTAGCGTTCTCAAAAATGTTTTCTTGAGAGGAGTTACCTTCCATGATATCTATGCTTGACCCTCCACTTGTGTCATTCTAATTCGCTAGATTCAGGAACATGTCAAACTTCTTATTTAGTGACTCCATCTGAGCCACCATTCCATCATTTTCTACACTATTCACCCCTCGCTTTAGAATCATTCACTTTGTCCTCCAAGAGTTGAGGGCTACATCTTCAATCAGCTCATAGATTTCATTTGGACGCTTCTTGCCCACCACCGTGCCTCCAGCTGAGGCATCTAGCTTGTCCTTATCGCTCTGACATAATCCATTGTAAAAGCCCTCCATGAGCTCCTCTTAATGGAATCCGATTATCAGGACCCAGCAAGGAGTTCCTTGAATCGATCCCATGCCTCAAATAATGTCTCGTCATCATCTTGCCTGAAAGATCTCAGCTCGTTTCTCAACTTAGCGGCCTTTTGTGGAGGACAATATTTGTTTGTAAATTTCTCCACCAGTTGCGCCCATGTAGTAACTGATCCTGCAGGCAAAGTCTTCAACCAAGTGAAAGCTTTATCAAGTAAAGAAAAAGGAAATAAACGTAACCGTGCAACATCCATTGAGAGGTTGTTGCACTTAAAGGTGCTATAGATGTTGAGGAAATGATCCAGATGATCGTGAGGACTCTTGTTGAATGCTCCACCAAATTGGGATGATTGGATCATCCTAACTATGACTGGATTGATCTCAAAATTATTGGTGTTGATGGCTGAAGTGTAATTCCATATTCAGCATATGTGTACTTCGACGCCACATAATCTCTCATCGTCATATGGATGCCCTCCTCATTGTCGGCTAAATCTCGACATTCCTGTTGTCAGCCATTGCAACTTCTCTCCTTAGGTCTCTGATAAGTCTTTCAATTTCAGGTTCAAAGCACAATGGTTAACTTGAACTTCTCGTTAGTCGCCGACCTCCTTGCAGTGTGTGCTCCAGAATGATGGGTGTGATGTCAAATTCTCCTGAAAAATACACAGAACACAAGTAAAATAGAAAATTTTAAAAATTTCAAAGTAACATAAAATTAGATAAGTTAAAATAATTTCCCGGCAACGGCGCCAAAAACTTGATGCGAAAAATGCGAACACAACAAATCAAATGCTAGCAAGTGCACTAGTCGAACAAGTAATACAGTGATAGATTAGAGTGTCGAACCCACGAGGAGCTATGTAACTATCTAATCCTAGAGGTTAATAGGAGACAACATTATATTTTGGGTTGATTTAGTTTCAGAAACAGAAAAGTAAAACTATGATAAAAAGGATATTAACAATGAGAATGGTTGATGACTATGGCCTAGATGAAACATGGAACATATATGCACTGATAGTTCTCACAGAAACGATTACACATGCAAACTTTTAGCACTTTCTTTCAGATGAATTAGAAATATGCCAAAGTATGATTCTCCTTAACGGATCAATCAACTATTCTAATGATTTTCACCTAACAAGCACTCCTTAACGGTTTTACTTCTCAGATTTATATTACAGATTGCAATAAGAGTTATTCCTAGACTATTAAATCACTCTTAACGTGTTAACCTAATAGACCACACCTTACTCTCTCCCTAATGTATCAAAATAACATGTCCCATGAATTGCAAATGAATTAATCACATTGCAGAGTTAATGATCAATATAGAAATTAGACTCAGGCAAACATGATCTGAAAAATAAATACTAATCTCGATAACAAGTCTGGAAGACATATAATCATCCAAAGCCTAATAACAAATGTCACAAAACAAATTCGTCCTAAGATAAATATAGAAAACTAAAATAGATTGTTCATCCCAACATAAAATGGAACAGAGAATACACTTTCTGGAAAGAAGACAACTCTAAATCGTCTCCTTAACGAATGATCAACTCTTCCTCGTCTAGCAGCCCTTCGGGAGTAATCTTCGTTCTCTAGCTTCAAAGTGCAGATTGACGGCTCCTAACATACCTTCCCAGATTGAAGACGAAGCCTCTTATACCATAGAGTTTCTAGGGTTGAAAGTAGATCCTTCGTGTGAGCCTTTAGATCAAAACTCTTTCGTTCAAAGGTGATGATTGAAATCTCATAAAAATAACCCTCATGTCACAATATAACTCCTAAATCAAATCTTCAAAGTCTTAGTTCAAATCAACATCTTCCTAGCCGTCGAACCACTTCGAATTCAGAAGTGTATCATCGTTCATGTCTTCATCACGGCCCATGACAGAGTATCATGTCCCGTAAGTTCATCCAATACGTCTCTGTTCAACATCTTACGTCCCATAATAATGTCTTACGACCAGTAACTCGGGTTCCAATCCGATAGTGTCCAACATTCTTCAAGACTTACGACCCGTGACGAATATTCACGGCTCGTAAGGTGATGATCAGCAGATGATGGTGCTCCTGTCAATGTCGTGACTTCTGATAAGTCCTGTGAATACAGGCGTAATGACTCGTAACTTGGGTTATGGCCCGTGAAGGTCTGTGAATGTGAGTTGCTCATTGACGTAGCCTTAACACTCCATGTCGGCTCGTTACGCACTGAGTTTGTAGCAGTTTATATCCTCACAGCCCGTGATAGTGTATCACGGCCCGTAAGTCGGACACCGAATGGTTCGGAGCTTCGCACATCATGACTTACGACTCGTGATATGTCTTCACGACCCGTAATGGGTTGAGCCCCAAGTTGAGCAGCCTCTGTTGACGTCGTGACGGTGCGTTGTGCCCCGCAAGTGGACATGTAACGACCCGTAATGCTTTGTCACGATCCGTAATGGGTTAAACGCTCTGTTGAGGTTGTAATATGCATTTGGTCTTCATGTATCACGGCCCGTAATAGATAATCACGACCCGTGATAGCTTCTATGACTTGGCGTCTCGTCTCCGAACTTCATTCTTTCTTCGGTTTTGGTCCACAAGTTGTTTCCTTTGCCATATAAGCCACCTTTCTATAATAAAAATATCAAACAAAGATAGATTCCGTCTCTTGGAAGAATTATAACAAAATATGAACCAAATAGACGCATGCTATGAAGAATTATTTCAAAAACAGACTTAATGCAGGGCCTTAAACATGTTAGAATATGCATGCATCATTGGAGCAGAAACTAAAGACTTGGAGAATTATTTTCTCGTGGTTAGGAATTTTATATAGGGAGATATTAGGGTTTTAAGTTGGTTACAAAACTTAATCACGTTTCATCTTATAATTTTATTCTACTCCGAACTCTCCACGTGTCAACATGGCCCGTGTCCTCGATGGACACGATCCATTTTAACCAACACAACCCGTGTTCTGCAATATTTTTTGTAATAGTCTGTAATATTTTTGTAATTACATGTAATCAATTTGTAATATTCTGAAATATTTTTGTAATTATCTGTAATTTTTTTGTAATATGCTGCAAGTTTTTTGTAATTAACTGTAATCATTTTGTAATATTTTTATAATTATTTGTAAATATCTGTAATTTTTTTATAATATTCTGTAATATTTTTTATAATTATCTGTAATATTTTTTTAATTACCTGTAATCATTTTGTATTATTTTTGTAGTTATTTATAATATTTTTATAATTATTTAGAATGAAATATGTAGTATATGATATGTAAATTAAATATTTAAAATAAAATATGTAGTATATTTTAATTATTATTAAAACTTTTTTTATAAATTATTATTATTTTTATTTTTTTAAAAATTTCTGACGAAATCTTGTTCCGTCAGAATTTCCGAGGGGCTACCCGTCAGAAATTTTGATGTGCTCAAAATTCATTCGAATTTTTTTTCCAACGAGATTTTTTTGATACTTCTTTTCCGTCAGAAATCCGTTTTCTGACGGATTTTTCCTTATTTTCCGTCAGAAAATATTGATTTTCTTATAGTGTATATATTGTGAAGTCAAGTTTATGCCTTTTATCATCCTGATGATCACTTCGTGCACGTGACTAATACCGATCCATGTATATGATGAGGCACATTATGAGGGAATTACACTAAGCATCAACTGGATAATCAAATGGTTAATCCCAAAAAAACTGGATAAAGGGGGCAGGTAACTTATTCACATATATATATATATATATATACATATATATATATATATATATATATATATATATATACATATATAGCATATTTTGTTAATACAGAATATAAATAGCATTTTGGAGGATTTCACGATCTCCATAAGACGCATACTTATTCAGAAAAAAAGCAAACAGTAGTTGATATATAGTTCTTGAGCTCTCTCCTTGTTTTTGTTCCGGTTCCCTGCGAAGCTTATGGCACAATAAAGCCTGCAACCAAAAGTTAAAGAAAACGATCAGTTGAAACGGTATATTTAGACTTCTTTAATTCACGTTAATTTTTTATTATATTAATCTTTATAATACTCAATATGCACGTCTATGTAAATATAGAGTATAAGATACTTTTTATATAATTAAAAGATGAAGAAAGCGTTAATTACTTACGCAGGTAGATCCAGGTTTCAGAGGAGCATTGCAGTACTTGTTGACCAAGACAACCAACGGCCAGTCGAAGGCCTTCTCGAAGTCCGGGGTGACAGTGCTGCATCCGCAAGGGATGTCGATATTTCTTAACGCGGCACAACAAGCCGCCGATGGCGGGACGAACTTCGCTCCGGGTTTTGCGTACGCATGCACTTGTTCAGCATCTAAGTCATGCCCTTGCACTTGCTGAATTCCGAAGGGATGACTTGTCCATTCGAGAGCGAGAGGAAAGCACCAGAGAGTGCTCAAGTGACGACCAGGCATGCCATGCATACATTGGCCATCGCTTTTACTTAAAGCTGATCTACCACTTGTTCCTGACTTCTCTGGGCTGCGGCTTATCACATATATATAGGTGAAGTGATATCTTTTTTTGGATGTTTGCACGATTTCAAGTCCACAAAGTAGGTTAGACATGATACTTTTAGAATTTCTTTCTCTTAGGTTGAGGAACACGTACAACGCAGCATAGACCATGAGTGGGTTAGGTACATAAGTCATAATGTAATATCTGCCCACAAATAAAAGAAAAATAGAAAAAAAAAGAAAGGAAAAGAAAAGAAAGTGGGTTCAGCCACTTGGCAACACCCTATTGGGCCTCCCATTCCACTCACTCTCTCTCTCCCTCTTGCTATATAAGCCCAAAACTCAGAATTTTACACTATTTCCTCCCTCATTTCTCTCTCACCAACATTGAAAAATCAGCCCTAAGAGCAAATTCGAAAATTGAAGGAGTTCATCTCATTTTTCAGCTTCAAATCAACAAGGAGGAGGAGTAGATTTAGGGCAAAGATCAAGAGGAGAAGAGCTTGAGGATTAGAGGGAAGAGAGGAGCAAACTCAAGGAGTTAAAGGGTGAATTTTAGGGCATCAAAGGTATGTAAATAGATCCTTGCATTGGTCATTTGGCCAATGCAAAACTATAGAATTGTTATGCTGCAACTAGAGTAAGTTGTATGCTGTAATTGATAGATAAATTATTATATAATCAT
>LTAE01001214.1:79602-110306 GCA_001647135.1 Pontederia paniculata | reverse complement strand
CATATATATATATATATATATATATATATATAGATATATGATTTTCAATGGTAATATAAGTTCTCTTTTATAATAAGAAATATAAATTATTAATTTGTAAGGTGGCAATAAAGACGTCAAAGCCATCTGTAGACGTACTCCCACCGTCATATGTTATAAAATATTATATAACTATATATAATAATTATAATGTACTAAAATTAATATAATATAATAATATATTAGTATAATACTAGTATATAATTATGTAATAACTATATAGTTATGAGCTATAACACTATAAACATAAGTAATAAGTTATACAAAAAAACTATAATGACTATAGGTTATATTTTATAACTTATCAATATTTTATATGAAAACTAATAAGGAACAAATTATAAACTATAATGTCATACACTTATAAATTTATAATTTTACTCTTATATAGATTATAAATTTAATAATTTATATATATTTAATTATGTATGTATTTATAGTTCGCTCTTATATCTTAATATTAAAATTTAAAGGTGATTAAGATATTAATTTTAAAAATAAAGAAAAAATGACTATCCGTCCGGCGCGACCCGGGCCGACACGGTCGGCATGACCAAAATCATGTTGGGTCGGGTCGTGTCAACAAAGTAATGTTTTTGGCACGACATGACACTGTAGCAGCACGACATGGGCACGAGTACGGGCACGGTCAAACACGGGTTGACCAGCACGAGCACGACACAAGCACACATGAAAGTCCATCTCTAGTGGGTGGTAAGGCTCACTAAGGGATATGAAAGTACTGAAATTGTCAACAAAATAAAGAATATTAGTACTTGAAGGTACGACTACAATGTTTTAATAGAAAAAAGTTTCTACTCATTTTATATCCAATTATTTCCGTTACACACTTACTTTGTTTGTATGTAGGCAAGTACTTCCATGTATACTCGGATTATTAGACTCTCAAAAAATATTGATACTTGCTAGAAATTTCTAACACTTACCGAGGAGGCAAAGACAACATGCCTGCTGAAAGGTACTAGAATGTTAGGGATATTCATAATCATAAGTATGCTCAATTACGAAATTGCATTGAAAGTCTTCTAGCATTTTGAAGAGTATATGTCTTATGTTTCAATTTTCAATTCTCTATCCTTTCAAGAACCAAAACTTGCTATCATAGCATGTTGTGTCATATACAATTTTATTAGGCAATATCAAGGAGATTATCAGTATTTTAACATAACAATTCATGTTGAACCACGAGAATTACGTGTGGATGACTTGATGGCATTACTTTTTAGGATTTGAAATGATCATCGTCATTGTAATAATAAAATATTTGTCAACCTGTTTGTAAATATATTTTTTTACTTTTGTTCACTATATATATGTAAAATCAATTGCTTATAATTATATTTTCTACTATTATGTTCTTTGGTGTATGTACACTTATTCATGTAATAGTTTTTACGCAGGAAATCAATTCGATGATATATAAGATGGCCTCAAATAGGTTTTATGTCGTCTATAAGGGTAAAAAATGAGGAATATATCACACATGGGTAGGTTGTCGAGAGAAAAGTGTTAGGTTATTCTTATTGTGTCTATAAGAAATTTGTTTCTTTGAAGATGACTAGAAGCTCATTGTCTAATTATCTTAATTATAATGTTCAAGATGCTTTAGTCTCGCGTGGAGATGTTGAGCCTAAATATGTAAATGCAATTCAGTGTCGCTGCAATTGTCTAAGCAATCTAATGCTATTTATGTTAAGTGTCCTCTTTTTTTTTGTCCTTGAACTTATGTATCATAATTGAAATGAAGCTGCATGAATTAGTTTGAAACCCAGTGAAAATGTTGTCTATTTTATTGCCACTCAGAACGCTTTTAGAATTTGGATTAAGACATATATAAAAGATTACTAATGTTACTAGCTCCTATGATTTTCCTTTGACCATGTGTTTTGAATAATTTTATGCCATTAAATTATCACTACTTATAAAAAATGTATTGTTGCTTAAATTTTGCATCCACAACTTTACATCTGATTTATTGGAGTAAATTATTTTTTCACACAAGATTAACCTCATGATTTGATTATTGGATTACCTATTTCTTCGCATTATACGATATATGAACTTTCATGTTAAAAGTTGTTATGATAGCCAACTTTATATACAGTATTTATTACATAACATAGAATACTAAAAGGATGTGTTACAGATTTTTATCAACATAGGATGGTGAAATTAATTAAAATTGATAGCATCGTAAATTCACCTCAATGAAATTTAAGTATATATAAAAATTGAAATAAATGATGATATTTAAAATTAGTATAAAATTTCACCACAATAAAATCCAAGTATACAAAATCATCATTTCAAAATTTAATATAAAATTATACATCAACAAGATTAACGGGTACACGACACTATTAACAAATTTAACATTTTAAGAAATAATATAATTTTCACCTCACTAACTATTCGCATTTTCTCATGCATATTTACTATCTTTCTTAATTTTTCAGGAGTTAATCTATTAAATTATTTTTTAAATTTTCCTGGGTTGCATTTTTCATCTATCCAAATATCATATTAAATATATCTAGTGGTTGATGCCGCCTTAAAGTCAAACTCTACTACTATTTCAAGTACTGTATACACATAAATATATACATACCCATATGACACACCAATCCATTTCTCCCCTTGGCTAATTGGTTAACAGGAACAGCAAGTCACTTTAGAAAGCGATACTTAGAGATTTAGCCAATTGAATTATTAACTATAGTTGCAGAGGAGAGAGAGAGAGAGAGAGAGGTCACGTCCTGGTCATTTGCTGTTGTGTAAGAAAAGGTTCACAAATGCCTTTTTAACGTTTGACTTGTGTCTTGTTTGTTTTATCGTTTCATTCTAATCGTTGTCTTTTCGGGTACCTCAAACTCCAAAGGCTCAAAGTCTTGCGTCTGTTTAACCAAGTTTGGTTGGCACACCTGGTTAGCAGGGGTGTGTCCCGGGTTGAGGGACCGGGAGCTAGTAGCCCCGAGTTCGAGCCCCGGAGTCGCCAATTTGGCCAGAGGAATACCACTTCTGCTCTTTCACCTCGACTCCGGATTAGTCAGGTGCTAGTAGCCCTGGACACCGGGGACCCCTCAGGGGTACCCAAAAACTCTCTCTCTCTCTCTCTCTCTCTCTCTCTCTCTCTCTCTCTCTGTCTCTGAGCTGTTAACTAATTGTCTGTCATGGCGAGCACGTCCGGGGTCAGCTGCAAAGAATCGTATGGTCGAGAACCATCGTCTGCCGCTGGAGCAGCAGTAGCGCTGTCGTTGAGCAGCAGCTCGCACGCGATAGCAAAGACGCAGCAGCAGCAGCCAAAGATACGAATAGTGCACATATTTGCGCCCGAGATCATCAAGACCGAGGTCCACAACTTCCGGGCGCTGGTGCAGCGCCTCACGGGCAAGCCCCAGCACACCGGGAGGAGCAATCAGCTTCTGCTTAGGCGCATCAACAAGAAGGTGAAAAAGAAGCAGCCGGCGGAGGCGACCGGCCGCCCGCCGCGACATGTCCAACCCAAACGGGACCCGGAGAGCGGAGCGGAGGATCCAATTCCGACGACGGCGGGAGAGATCAAGATCGAACCGTGGATGGAAGAAGATGCAGAAGCAGACGTGATGACGATGAGCAGTAGTAGCTGCAGTACTAGTAGCATGAGCAGCTCAGGAGGTTTCCTTGACGACTTGGGGGATTTGGAATTTGGCTTCTTGCATGGATTTGGTGATCTGCCATGGCCGACGTTGCTCCCTGTGGCTTCTTCTTCTTCCTCTCATGTGGACGTGTGATTGCTTGCAGGCACCACAAATTTCATATGGTATTTGTATACATGCTGCTCGTGTACTAATTAGTTTAGTAGCAATACCAACGAGATTGGATCTTGCTTTTTTTTTTCTTTTCCAATTAATTGTTATGTATATGTGTTGTAAGCTTGGCTTCTATATAAAATTTTGATTTTGGTTCTGGACTTCTGGCCGCTCTTAGTCTTAATTTCCACTCTAATTTCATGTCACTTGCACGCATACTGTTCCTGGTTTGGGGTGACAGCAAAATTTAACATATTTCGTATAGATTTGTCTCATCAATATATTGTGAATACAGACTACATAATGCATTGGCAGGGAAGCAAACAGACCAATTCGTTCATCGACATCATAATATACTCTTGAGGCACCAAAACGAAGCCACCGTCTTTTAGCGAGAAAAGGGTATAATAATAGATCGTCTCCTTGATTGCTTCAGGCCTGCGTTTGAGGAGTTTTAACGTGATATCATTAACTTATTCCACGGTTTTGGTGGAGTTGAGTCGGCCACCACAGCAAGTTGGTATATACGACGATACCAATGGGATTCCGTCACTTGCATATTGATTCGAGCGTTTGTTCAGATCTGGATAAATACTGAGATAGGCAATGGAGGGTAGCGAAGTCCACATTCTTGGAACTGTTGGAGTCTACTCCCCAAAAGCTTAATTTTTACAGCAATTTGTCAACATGTTACTATATTTTCCACAAAATATAGAGGCCTGAAACTTGCCTATGCATGAGACAAGAAACTTTACACAGCTAAGCAAAGGCCAGCTACAACACAGGTCAGTCAACTATATGAAACATGTAGAACAAATTATATATGATAATCCAATGCAAGGCCATCTCCAGCCATGTGATCGTCGTCTGAGCCTTCTCTAGCCTCAGTAGCCATATCATCATAATTAGCACCATGATGGTTCCCTCCATACTGCCGGTTTCTCCATCCATGATTGTGGTCGATCAATTGGCCATGTGAAAATTGGTGTTCACCATCTTCTGCTGAGAAGAAATTAGTCGATGAGCAAGAGAACACATGAAAAGTTTCTACCAATTCAAACTAAAAGTGTGGAAAGCCATATGGCACATGAAAAGATTCAAGCAATCAGTTCAAGGTAATTGGTTTTCGTTCTATGGTTCCAATCTGTGATTTGAAGCCAACATGTTGCATACTGTGAAATCAACAAAAGAATACTAGTTGCGCGAAGAAAACTAAAGTAGCAAAAGGAGAAAAACATTGATGTGATAGTATAAGTAGACACAGAATTCCAATGGACCTGATGATTGAGGTTTTAACATTTGTGAAGCTTGTATTTACAGAAAGGTAAAATAACGAAGGTTCCGACATATTGCATTTAAAATGTGATAGGTCGACAAACACTTTTACCATTTTCACCATGTGATGCTTCAGCAAGTCTTGTAATTGCATCTACCAAGGATTGTTCATGCTCCTGCAAATAAAAGTGTTGTCAGTGCTTTCCAAGAAAATACAGAACTGTGACCATGGACGTGTCAAAACCATTTCCATACTTTCAACAATTGTTTTGCCTTCTCAATCTCATAAGGATCTGGGTGATTTGTGCTGAAAATCTTCTCCACCTGTTTTGCACAAGAATACATGAGAAAGGGATAAAGGTAACAGTGAACACTTGTTTTACAAAACACGTACCTCCTTTATTAGACTCTCAGTGTGGAGTATTTCGATATAACCAGTGCATTTCTTCCCAGTGCCATTTTGGGATGGGTGGAAACCATTTTTTACCTGATTCTTCAAAGTTCCTCTTCGTCTCCCTGCACCAGGAGCAGCAGCACCACGACTTGTAGATTTCTTAATCCCACGCCCTAGTGCAACACGGCCAGAAGGTTGATTTATACCTGTATCCTCCATCTGCCATTTGATATCCTCAGGTGAAATCTGAAATCAACTAAATTGCTAGAATCAGAATAGATAATCCTTCTTTTAGGGAGCACAATACTTTACTCAGATTTAAAATGTGCAAATATCCGTGAATCGCTAATTAACTTCAATTACAACATTGAACATGATGAAACTCTGCCAAGAAGGTTCAACTGAAAGCAGATGGGTGACCAAAACCTAGTGAAGATGCTCAAGTTAATAAAAATTTTCTAAATTTTGGACACGGAAGTCGAACAGGACATAATTTGAAGCATTGAGTTATGAGGAATTCATAAACATCGGAGAATTCTGAAGCATACAAAAACAAAACATCGCCAGCTATAAATTTGAAGACTCAGCTGTCAAAGAAACACCCAGCTAAGAGGGAAAAGAGTGCAACTCTCCTCTGCTAAGTGCTCCCCAAGTAGTGCAGGTAGGACGAGGGAACCTAGGTATGCAGCCCTCCCTCTGCTTGTCCACAGATGCTGGTATAATGACTCTATTCTATGGCCTCTTAGTCACCTAAGGTACAGCTTAAAAATTGCACTAAAATTTGCCCAAACAATTAGAAAGAGAGCCTATCATGCTCATTCTGGATGATAAAGCCATGTGAATGAAGTCGACAACAATAATGACCCAAAATGTGGACACGAAGGTTAGTGAGAAGATTCAGATTTATAAAGAAGAAAGTGAAAATTGCTCAGACCAAGCATTTCATGTGATCAAGAATTCGACTACAATCTAAGTGAATAGATAGCCTGCATTTACATTAAGAGCCAGTCCCACCAGTTGGTTCCCATGAAGATGTCACAGACGCTGAGAGATCCTTTTACTCCTGAAGTTCATTTCCCCTGCAGTTATCATTTTCTATTCTCTGATCCTTATCATGTCCTTTGTTTTAGTATTTAAGAAAATGGCCATTATATTTTATGGGCAAGAAATGCAAGAAAATACCACCTAGACAATGATGTAAAAATCCTCCATAACATCAACATGAAATAATTAGTACATTCCCTCATTGGGATGCATATTTAACTCTGTCATGTAAAAGCTGATCATTAACCAGATAAAGTTTCCAGATATATCAAGTAAATAGAAGATAAACAATAGAGTCAAAACTAAAGATTCACAATGATTGTTTATTTTACGTAACGGCACAATGATTGATTTTACTGCACAATTAATTGATAAGGTCCAATATATAGAAGCTTACAAGTTTGTTTCATATTACATAGTGGAAGATTTTTTTATGCCACATCTAGATACCTACATATATTTTCAACACAAGTGCAGACAGTTAATAAAAGGTGAAACCAAAAAATACTGAGATAACTAGTCTGGCATATAGATAGACTCACCTCTTTTAAATTAACCCATTCCCATGTTTCATTATCGGTGCCCATGTCATAAACTAGAGCATGAAGACCCTAAGAAAGAAGTATAATCATGTTAAATTTCAAATCGTAAAGATGGTTACGCACTTAATGCACAATACAAAAATATTAAAGTTTGAACACCTCAATTGGGTTGTACTTAGTTATAACAGCTTCATAAAAATTGTTATCTTCTGGCCACCTGGTCAAGACTTTTTGACCAATTGCTGGACCATAAGATGGTGGTTCATTACATTCAACTCCAAGAGCACCAGATAGATTTCTACTTGCATTTACCCCCCTTCCACTAGGACCGCCAGAAGCGTATTGCATCGATTTCATTGAAGATACGTCAGTCACTAACTTTCCCTGGAAAGCACGAATGGTAACTGTGAAGCACAAGAACAAAAGTCACAGGTAATGAGTTTTCTCAGAGAGCACGTTATGCACGTGAACTCAATTACTTACTGGTTTGGACTTCTTGCCCTTAACCCCTGTTATGCCACCTTTTTTTCCAGCTAATGGTGAAGACTGCATGGAAACAACTGCTGGTTGTCTGTGCATCATAGGGGATGGTATCCCCAGGGGTAGAGAAGGAATAGGTTGCGATGTTTTCTGCCTTTTTTGCGGGGCTGATACAGTCGGATTGGTTACCGGCACATCTAGTTGGGCATTACTAAGAAATCCAGTTTGAAGTCCACCCGTCTGCCTCCATTCCCTAGTAAAAGTTGAACAGAAGATTAAAAATAAATAAAGGTGAAAAATGACAGCAAAAGAGACCACATTCATGTACATAGGGTTTTACATGTGACAAGTTCAAGCAGCTCGTTGCATACCTTATTCGTCGAATGATGTCATCAGCATTCACGCAGCTTAATAGCTCTCTGTGTTCTTCATCTGAAACTCTGAGCTCCTTTCTAAGTTCAGTTATTAGGCTCTCCTTCTCCTGAAGAATTATGTTTCAAAATTAATAGCATTTTTTTTTCCTTTCCTGGAGATACTAACAATTTCTAGTACAGACATAGAGAAGTAACAAATTTGCTTAGTTGGATATGCCACATGAATCATACCCAAGTTATTGCATCAGATTGAGCTTTGAATGCTCGAAGAACTGAACTATAAGCTTCTTGTTCAAGCCTATGTATTTGCACTTCCATATCGTTCTGTATTTTAGGATATGACATAGCACCAACAATTGCTCTTCCATTGGCAGACATGTGTCCTCCTCTTACACCCCTATTCTGATGTGATGGTGGAAGATCGTCGTCAGTTCCTGCAGTAAGTTTATTGCAAAGAAGATGAAGGGATAAAAGATGTAGATAACAAATGCAAAGGATATGTAGAGGAAGAAGCTTTAGAGGTTAATACTAGAAGTCTACAATTGAATATAAATGCAAAATCATCTCATCTGCACTTGAGAAGTAATGCAGCTGAAAAAAGAACACAACTGAAAGGTCTCAGTTAGCATGACATAACTAAGAACAGCTTGGTTAAAGCAAACTGTTAAAGGCATGTTATACATACATAGGCACATAAAATTTCTGTTCTTTTTTTTTTTTGAGGGGAAAAAGGATGACTGCCAAGCATGTAATCATCCAACTTTATTGGTTAAAGCATGTGTTACATTCCAGTAATGATTACACCAGAGAGATAACTAAAACGATAAAAGGCATGTCACACATAGAGAGCAACATAAACTTTTAAAGTTCAAATGTATATTTTCCAGAATTAGTTAGCGATCATCATTTTCCAAAGACTGTGAAAACAAGTTTTCTTAGAAGACCATGAATACTGAATAAATGGGTGTAAGTTAACTTAAGTTTTCGTGCCAGTAAGTACAAGCTGCAGAGCTTCAGTGTAAACCAATTAGTGAAGCAATAGCTTATTTAAAGCATCCGACACTTTGACTATGAAATATAAGGAACCCATAATTTGAGCTCACAATAATTTCAAGCACAAAGGATTCGAGACTCCGTTGTCAGTAACTTGAGAAAATCACCTTCTTTGAGAGGGTATTGAAAAGGACCTAGCATCAGCAATTCACCAAGTAGCTAGTAAGGATGCTATCTACATTTAAAATTCTTGTATATACTTGTTTATTTACAGACTATTTATGAACATAAATCACAGTATAACTACCACCTGCTATTTTTGCTCGACAAATATAACAATAACTTTTCATTCAACAACATTTCCCTAGCAATTTAAATATATTTCTGTTTACGTCGCATCACATTTTTTTGTTACTTACCTTGTGTGCACACAGCAATGTGGAGCCCAACCTAAAAAAATGCACAAATTATCCTACCAAAGGTGGAGTCCCATTTAAAAAGTACTTAAACAGCAGGGACCAGAAAAGCTTTCAGCAACATTATGAAACATATTAGGGAAACAATTGATGCTAAAATACCTAAATTATCAATCCCACATTATCCACCACATAATGCAAGTCAGCTCCTTTCACATTCCGCAAGAAACAAACTTAAACAAGAATAAATTACCACGAACAAACTCTTTTCGCCGCCGAAGAACCCCTAATTTGAAGGAAGAAATAACAATCTGAAGGGCGCGGGAAGCCGCAAGAGAATGAACTCACCGCTGCTGTCGGAAAGACCATACTCCATGGCAGGATCCTTCCAGGGCGGAGAAATCCGGGAGCTTAAACCAGTGAGAGCGCCGGAACAGCCCCGAGGAGCGGCGGGACCGACGGATGCGTCCCTCCGCTACGAGGAGCGCCGGCCGAGGAACCCGAGATCTGCTGCCTTCAGCACCGCCATTTCCCATCGATCATGATCTCCGTCGGCCCATCGAATGCTCGGGGCCGCGACTCGATCGAAAGCTCGGTGGAAGAATGCGTGAGGATTTCTGGAGGAAAATTTTCTTCTGCGAGAGAGGAAAAAAAGAGAAGAGAAGACGAGCGCTTTTGAAACAGATGTTTTAGTTTGGTTCCGGGCCCAAAATGAGTTCAGGTGCTCACATTTCCGCTGACACGCGTCCGATTTATTTATTAAATACTTTTTCAACATGACATGGAATGATGGAAGTTTAAATGGAAATACTAATCATAAAGTTATTTTGTATTGATAGATTAACATCTATCAATATTCAGAACTATTAACAACTCCAAATTCATACGAGAGTGAACATTTTTTTTTCTCTAATCACATGTTAAATGGTGTAACCTTCTAAGTCAATGTTTAAAGAAGGCAATTTATGTATATACATAAAGAATCATGTATAATCATTTGATGCAAATAAGTAGGGCATTGGATCCATTGTTAAATATGACTCACTATATAGTTTTTTTTAAGATTTAATAAAAGTGTGCCATATTTTATTATATAAATAATTAGATATTAAATATATAATTAATATAAATAATCTATTTAAAATTTATATTTTTTATTTATTTTTATCAAACATAAATCTTAGATCTAACAGTTCATAATTGTGACTATAATAATTTCGGATATCATATAAACAAAGAAGAAATTATGTGTTTTTTCATGTATGCGACCGAGAACTTAATTATGAGCAGTGAAGGTGTCAGAACTTCCGTTCAGTGAGTACGTACTTATTCCTATATTCACATCATTAATTAATATAAAAATATAAGGAACAAAATTGATGCTTGTATTACTTTGAGCTTTTGTTTTAAATATTAAAAGATGGATCAAGAAGAAAATATATTTCTTCCAATAAAATAATTATGAAATAATAAAATTCATTACTTGAAAAGAAGATAACCATGAGTTTCCATAATCAACATTATCTTTTCTTCTCTACTTCGTTAGTTCCATTCTTAATTAAAAGATATTTTGCAATAAATATATTTTTAATTTTGAAATTGAATACTAAATACAAGTATATAATATAATATAGACTAATGTTATTTATGTATAAAATAATAATACGTAATGTCGCTACAAGAAAAATTAGTTTTGGTAACGTGTAGCATAAACTTCATTAAACGTCACCAAAACTTTTTTGTGACGATTATTAAACGTCGCCTGTAGACGTCACTGAAACTGAGTCATAGAAAGTATTTATGACGTTTATTTAAAAAATGCCATTAGAAGCTTAAACGTCACGAAAACTCAAATTTTTGGTGACGTGTAGACGCCACCAAAAGTCATGAATTGACGATGCTTAAACGTCACCAATTAACATATTTATGAGGGTAAAACGTCATAAAAATGTATAAAGGTGACGCTTTAAACGTCACTAAAAAATATATTTTTGGTGATGTTTACACATCACTAAAATTTATTTTGAAATTAAAATGTCACCAATAAATATTATTTTTTATTCTTTTGCTATTTTTTATATTTTTAAATAGACAATTAAAAAGTTTAAATTGATGATATAGGATGACAAAAAAATAGCAATTAATAATTTGATCAATTGGATAAATAGACTCAATAATAAACATATTAAAACTTCAAATTATGACACTATTTTACAAAAAATTTCATCCATGTTCATGTTTCGTAATTCCTAAGGATAAACATCTTAATGAGTTGTCCATAATTTATAGACAAAATACAAAGTGCTCTCCTTGCTGAGGTCGTAAAAAGGGCTCAAGACTCATCTCTCCTTAGTTTTTTTCTAGTTGCACTCCTTTGATCGGGCCTTGGGTCCTTCTTATAATTTTTTGAACTTGTCCCATCTATGCCAACCTTTGTCTCTCCTTGTGGGTGATTCCCCATGCAGCATCATGCAAGCTTAAGGCAACATTAATACCATGCACAACAAAAGTAAAAAGTTAAAACATGATGATCGTAAACTGATTTAAAACCATAGAATGAATCAAAGCCAACAGGAAAAATTTTAGTTAGATTTTGATCAGCTCATTACTGTAAAAGCCAACTCACAGATTTTACAGCAGGACATTATTTGCAGGAGCTTCAGGTGAAAATTGAACACCCTTTACGTCTCAGCTTACCTGACAATATCTATATGATAAGATTAATCGTACATTCTAAAAAAAAATCCATACTGCAAAATCAATATCCAACTTTTAAATTACTGATTTGCTAATTTAACAATGAGTTTTAACATAAAATGTTCAAATTGAAGAATAATATATCAGATCTTTCTTTCAACTTAGTGTAATTTACATGTAAAAGTTGAAGTTTACATAAAAATGTCATTATGAATGCGCATATTTTCCAATCTTATTGATATCTTACCAATCGATAGTGCTAACTCTAGATAGTATATGATATAACTTTATCTCAAAAAATACATTATGACATAGCTGGCTCAAGTAAATTTTGCTTAGTGAGTATGAACAGTAGAGAAATTCATTTTAGAAACTTAATTATGGCTAGAACTAGGAATTAAAAGTAATACAAGACAACTTGCTAGATAGCTTACTCAATCATAAGATCTCTTGCCTCCATCAATCCATAAAGCTTATCACAGTCACATAGTAATAAGAACAAACACATGGAAGGCACTGCATTGTTGAAGATGAGATGAGAAAAAAAATACAACATTGATTACTTATATTGGCAATGAGAGAATAAAACTTACTAAGGCAAATCATACTGGCAATGAGAAAATAAAACTTACCAAGGCATCATACTCAGCATGCCCACTTAACTCAGGTCCGTCAGATCACCCTGGCATAAGAGAACCTTCACCTCTTTCTCTGTTCAACTTTAGCAAAACTTAACAAGGCATCAAAATCATATTGGTTTAGCCATGGCAGCTAATAGGAGAGAGAAGCCAAAGGAGTAGATTTGCAATCTTCTTCTAATCGGAAGAGCAAGCACTAACAGTAAATTTTTAAAATATTTCAACGAGTTGTGTTTATTTATCACAAACTGGATAAGTATATATTAGCATGTAAGAAATTAATAAATGCAGTAGTTACAACGCAAAATTGATTCATTATCACTGAAATTTTAGTAAAATTTTCAAATTGTTCAAAGTGAATCGATTGAGGAAAAAATCGATTACTACATGGCAGATCAGCGGTGGTTCCACACAAATCACGACCACCAACAAATCGGGTGACGACTTCACGATTGATCAAGAAGGACGGCGAATAGGGGGATTACTTCATGGCAGATCAGAATGGCTGGTGAATTGTATGGTGCCTTTGAGACCTTGATCCAGTGATGGCTTCGTGGTAGATGGCGGCTGATAAAGTTCTGATAGTAGCCACATTTACCAAATCCTTAATAATGGAACAAACTAAAGCATTTAGACGTTTGATTGGAGAATAAGACCTGAATTAAGGTCTTATTCTCCGTTTTTTTATCAAACGCTCAAAGATGAGTGCATGGGGCCCACCTTGCATTTAATGTTGAATTAGAAGATATTCTCATTTTTTGTATTCTAAAGGTAACCCTGGATTAAAGTATTCTTCTTGAATTAGGATTTGGAGACTAAGTAGTTGATTCAAAATATTTATTCCATAAATAGTAAAGTGACGACCAAACGAGAGAGAAACTTCACCGGAAATCGATCACTTCAGTGAAGATGGATTGATTCGTCGAAGCAACTTCACCTCCTTGATGGCCAAAATAAATGATTAGAAGAACTGCTAGAAAATAGAGCTAATCAAGAGAAAACTAAGGTGAGATCAGAACTTGCCGCATCGCCAGAATCGCCAAAGGAAGACTCCATGGAGCTCATTGCTGGTTAGGGCATCACACGAGCAGTAGACTTGATATTTTAGTTCTACTACTATTATGATTATTAATTTGATATACACGTCACCGATTCTATTGTTTTAGCGACATTTATTTGACGTCATAAAACCTATGGACATTTAGAGACGTGTACAAAATAAGCAGACGTCCCCAGATGTCATAATTCTTGTGTTTCAGTAAGCATTAATTGGATGTGTAAATTTTATGACTTGTAGTGCGGTTTAAACAGCTATGCAGCTTATCTACCACTGATGATCGGACCCACGTAACCTGCAAGTGCTTGGGGCACTTCTATTTTTTTTTAATAAAAGATCATTTAAGTTATATTACCAAAAAAATTGATATTGTCATGATACAATAGGTTAAAGAGGCCTTGAGATGGTATTTTCTTTTAAAAAAAATTAACTTCCGTTAGTCTATCATAATTTGCTAAAAAATCAATTGTCCTATTACAATCTAGATAAACATTGATGGCTTCGAAACACTTAAAATATGATATAGTAGTTCAGACATCAATCATAACATTCTTGATGTGCGAAAGAATAAAAAGAGATTTTGTTAATAATATTGATGAGGTTTAAAGAGTCACATTCCAGTTTAAGTCATATGCACGCCTATTGTTGACATCTAATTAGACCGTTTCTAAGTTCTCAAACCTCCTTCTCTAAAAGAAGTAGCTAATAATTTATTTGAAAGTAGAACTTGTATTATCAAACTAATTTATGCATGTAACTGTAAGCCGAAAGTATTCATCTTCTTTTATAAACACAGCATGAGATTTATCTTCTCGATAGCAGATGGAGACTGATCATTCAATTCCTACTGGCGGTGATCTAACTCTGTGGGCGGTTAGGGGGTATATATGTATTTTCTCCATTCAGTAGGCGGTTGCCCTAGCTCCTCATATATATGTTATTTTTGGAGCGGTTACGTACTCTGTGATTTTTTAACATTAATATAGTGAAAAACTCTCTACGACAGTCGTGGACGTAGCAGATCCATTTTCGAATCACGTAAAATTTGTGCGTATTTTTCTATAATTTTTGTGATATTTCTACTCTTGTTCTTCGGATTTCCCAACACTCTCTTTATAAACTAATTGGTGTTCAACTGAGTTTGTTAACAAGAGTTATTGACCTTAACTTATTAACAAGAGTTAAAAACTTAAAAGTGAAGTGGTAGAGATTTCGAGTTTAATTTTTTTTTTATATATGAAGTATCACTCATTATGCAATGTGATTTCGAAAATCTGCATAAAAAAAAAAGAAAAACGTACAAGTAGTAATTTCAGACGTTGCATCAACACACAGAAAAAAACAGAAAGATTCTGCATGTACGGATGGCATGCATGCCTGGCAGAGTACACGCTTATTTGCGTCTTATGGAGGGGATGTTTGTATCTGAATCTAAGAATTGATCGATTAGATGGAAATGCTGTTGGGAATGCCCATTCCAGTGACCCCAGGTTTGGAGTAGGGCTTCATAAGCTCGTATGGAACGACGCCCGCCCCGCACCTATTTCTAAGCATCGGATCAACATTGCGGGCGTCGATGATCCCTTCGATCTCCTTCATTCTCCCGCAGAACCTCTCGAAGGCCGCTTTGATCACCGGGTTCCGCGCCCACGTGGTCTCCGGCTCCTCGCCGAGGTACTCCTCGTCCGGCGAGTGGTTCGACAATACGTCCAGCACGGCCATGACCACCGTGGCCTGGATCGGCGTCGGCAAGCAGCTGAGAAACGTGCTCTCCGGCTTCTTCCAGAACTTGTCAAACTCCTGCTTGGTCGGGTCCTCATTGGGCATGTTGATGCGCGCGATGGTCGGCCGGTTGGGGAAGTAGCCCGCGAAGTGGTACTGCCCGAAGTTGACGGCGGCGTGGTGGGCGGAGGCCACCCATATGATGGTGTTGAGGACGTGGATGAGGCTCTCCCGAGTGTCGAGCGTAGGCCACCATGGCTCGTCCTTCTTGTCGGCGTGCCCTTTGGTTCGCACCTCTGTCCACCACCCTTGGAGTTCCTCGTCCTTCACTACCTGAGGGTCATCCTGGTAGTAGTGGTTCACGTAGTCGGTGACCCATTCTTTGATGGACGACCATATCAACAGGCCGTCATTGGCGAATGGGTAGTCCTCCACCGTCAGCCTTAAACCAAACTCCGCGCTCGGATCCTCCACCGCCATGCCCCTGTGCGAGCATTAGTTCAGATATATAATACACGTACATATATGTACTACTCGATCGATTGATTCATATATAGTGTATGTATATATGGATATAGCTACCTTCGTACGAGGTCGGCTGGTAAGGCCTCCATGTCGAAACGCCAGAGCTTGTCGTAAGCCACGGCGCTGATCTCCATGGCGTACTTCTTCGGAGAGAAGGACGTCTCGATGATTCCACCGGCGTTGATGAGGTACCCCCGCGCCAGCGCGTTGATCTCCATGGTGTACCGGAAGTGAGGATGCAGTAGTCGATAGATCGGGTGCATCTCGCTCAGCTGTCGGTTCGACGCGATTATGTACGGCTCCACGCAACAATGAGTTCTCAGCCTGCAAGCATGCATGCAGCAGTCCGGCCGGAGTACAATTAGCTTCTATGAATGAAAAAAAGTTGTGGAGAACAAAAGAGACTAATACCAGTGCACGACGAGTTGGTGGTAGCCGGACTCGTGAGCATTGAAGTGGACCTTGGCGAGCCTCCAAAGCCAAGAGCCAGTCGCGTCACAGGAAGGTGAGAAGACCTTCTTCCACTGGGGCTTCGTCGCGGAGGCTGGTCGAACGAGCTCGATGGCGATGGGTTGCAGCGTGCCCTCCTGCGTCAGGAAGAAAAGTGCCCGGGATCCATACAATGTTGTCCCTTCAAGTTCTCTCACCTTGTGCACGTAGGGCAGAAGGAAATCGTGGTAATCTATCATGAACAGCTTCTTCCTCTTGATTGCCTGCATGCATCCATGCAGGTCGTTATATCAGTTAACATATTTGATCGAGACAAATTAACGATCCAACTACATGGCACATATATAATGCTACATTTTCTTTTTAATCTGATATGTAAAAATTATATATATATATATATATATATATATATAATGATGCATACCTCTTGAGTTGTCATAATCCCTTTTATTTCCCTTTCGATTAATTCTGCGGTGATTGCAGACTCCGGAGGGCCGTAAATTTTCGGATCGAGCTTGCTCACGAATGGAAACTCCTGCATGTATGTCATATAAATTAGGAGAATTAAATTCATTAATGCGCAACTATACACTAATAAATGGATGATCGAATACATGTATACTAATTAAATAAATGTATCTAGTAGCTAATTCCATCTCCATGTATGCATATGTATATGTACATACCGTAACTAGTTGGATGCTCATGGGATTGAGGCCAGCCAGAGTTTGCCGAGAGAACTCCTCGTCTCTAAACCAGGAGAACTTGTCCCCTGATAAATCATTAAATCATCAAGTTAAAGATATATATAAAACGATCCATGTACTATCTGTCCACTAGAGGACCCTCAATAAACCATGTATTTTGTTTCTATCTTTATATTGAAATTATTTATTTTATAATAGTTCACACAAAGAGCACGCAACATTATACATGAAGAGTAAAAGTTTCATTTATTAAAAATTTCGAATGACAGAAAAGTAAGATAAATTTTAAAAAGAAATATGAAAGTACTCAAATGAGATGAATGAATAATTTTGTATAACTAATATCATAGAAATGTTCTCTTTTTTGGGGTGGAAATGTAGAAATATATATGTGTTGCATATAACTTGGATTGGTTAGTAACATAACATACTGTCGATCATTTCGGGGGTCTCGAATTGGAGGACGTAGTCGGCGCCATCATCGATGAACTTGAGGAGCCGGGGGATTGCGGTCCGTAATGTGGTGAGAAAGTCCTGCTTGGGCAGCTCCACGCCCTCGTCGTACAGCTTATCAATGGCCGTGAAGTAAGGGAAGCTGAGCTTGGTGTCCACCAGCGCCGTCTCGATGGAAGGCACGAGCGCGTGCACCACCGAACGCAGCGTCTTGGTCGAGAACGTCACCTGCTTCACCTCCGAGAACGCCTCGTCCCTCGGAATGTACACGGTGCCGCCTCTTTTCTCCGACTTCGGATCTGGAAGCAAGTCATGCATATACGATCGATCATTTGAATTCAATTATATGCATGCACTTGGTGCATAACATGTTTACCTTTCGTGGTTCTGGGACGCCCAGTCCTGCAACGTCTAGGATAAGGCAGCTCTTTGGTGCCTCCAAGGACGGGCCTTGCCAAGTCTTTGCCTTCCTGATCCGGATTGCCGATGTCGTTGTAGGTGTCGTAGTCGTAGATCCTCTCGAACGCCTTTCGCTGCCCCGTTCCATCTCCCCGTTTCGTCTGCAGCTCCTTCTCCCTCAGCCTCCGTAGCCCACTCGGCGTCTTAGAGGGCAAATACGACTGCAAGAACGCAAAGAGATGAAGCATTAATATATACTAATGGAACTTCTAACGTACATCTACAAATATATCACGGGCGGATGTAGGTATGTACCTCGCTGGTGAAGAATACCCTCTTCTCGGGGTTGTCGAACTTGGAGTGCACCCAGGAGTTGCCGGGCACGGTGAGGGCGGTGGCACCGTCGTCGCCGGTGGTGAGAACGATGTCCTTGAGGAACATCTCCTTGTGGTGCTCGTTCTCCACCTGAACGGCGCCAATCACGCCGAACCCCGCCGGCACCGTGAAGGTGGCCTCGTACGTCACCTTGTCCGGCAGGACGCTTGTCCTCTTTGCGTAAGCCTGTATCGTCTCCTTCTCCGTTCCGGTTGCTTTATATATTAATAACCAAGTTAAAATAGCTAATTAATTACTGAAGTTAATAGTAAGTCGAATATACTTTCATTTTATTAAAGACATGGACAAATATGTGCTCAGATAAAAAAAAATTAACGATCAATCTTGATTTTAAAACATATTTTAACTTCAAATTACTTATTAGATCAAATTCCATCATTATATTTTAATTTAATGGTCGAACTTGTTATTTTAATTTCAGCTCATTCTGACTCGATGACCCAACACTTCATAGATTTTTTTAATCAAAATTAGATCAGTCTGGTTTTATATAAATAAAACTTAAATATAAATATATTAAAATAAGATAATTTTTATTTTTTTTAATTTTTAAATGTTAAAAAAATTGTTTGTTACTTTCACATATATATAATTAATATTAAATATTGTGAAAAAATAAAAAAATATTAAGTAATCTGATGATCTAATCCCACGCAAATTTACTTCTCAATCTAATTCAAAGATCTATTGTCTTGAATCTAACCTAATTCGATTTCACTGAATCTGGCCGAATTGGGTAGGGTCGAGTCAATCTGGATACGTGAACACCCCCATGCAGAAAGGGGGGAAAGAAGGAAGATAAAGTATGTATTTGGCCGAACTAAGTTTCTGATGTGCACTTACTTTTTCTTAGTAATTTATAAATCCAACTTTTTTATCATACACCAAGTTTTTAATTACTGATGGATTAAGTCGATTTGATCAATTTATTAGACAACCGGGATTCCCTTTTATACGTTTAACTCAAGTATTAGATACAATTTTAATATGTAAACGAAAAAGAACTATATCTAGCTTTGTACAAAGTTGTAATATATTATATAATTATAAGTAATCATTTGAAAATAATATATCACAAATATGTAAATTCTTTATAAATCCCAATTAAAATTTTAGGCTCTATTTATTTTGGTGAAAATAAATTACTAAAAAATTGAGTTTCGAAGAAAATGAATTTGAGCAAAGTAATTCAATATCATGTGTTTGGCGGATATAAATGAAAAAAAAAGTCCTAGTAATTTGAAATAGAATATAATAATGGAGGAAAATAATTTTTCATTTAGAAATTAAAGGAATGGTCATTAATACATTTCCAAACTAACTTTACATTTTCTTCTTCAATTGACGAGAAAAAAAATTTGACCAATATTTTTTTACCTGCGAAACAATGAATATTCATAAGTTTATTATATTTTTAATAAAACAGTCTAACTAAAAACAAAAACTTATCTTCCTTTAGTGGCCCATTGGCATCTGGTTAGCAAAAGATAGACCCCTCATTTACGTACGTATCTTATCTCTTTCCTCTTAATTTGCATGGCATAATATTAGTGCAAGGCATGCATTTCTAATAATAATAATATAATAATAATAATAATAATAATAATAATAATAATAATAATAATAATAATAATAATAATAATAATAATAATAATAATAATAAAGTACCTGAATCGAGCTCGGAGCTCACGAGCTCGAGGAGGATGCTTTGGCCGAGCACATCGGCGATGTCGTCCAGGCCGCGATTGATCCCAACGTGAGCGAAGGTGCCTCCGACGGTGGGCAGCACGGTCACCGACGCCTTCATGGTCACCGGCTTCTTGACAGACCCTGTCCGGGGGTCCTCCATCAGACTGCGAACTACCCGGGGCATGCGCCTGCGGGGCGCGGCTCTCCGGCTTCTGACCGATCGAAGGCGCGGCAGGAGACTGGTGGAGGAGCCATTCACGACGTCAACGTTGCCGGAAACTAAAGGTTTGCTCAGGAGGAACGACGGAGAGCTGGTGGAGCGCGAGGAAGAAGAGTAAGCAGCTACCAACTGCAAGCTGCTCCTTGAGGATTGCAGCGTCGACGACGCCCTTAACATTTTTGGTTAATTTTACAGTTCTTTCTTTCTTTCTTTCTTGACACACACACACACACACAGAGAGAGAGAGAGAGAGAGAGAACGATGATGATGCATAGGAGGGGCGGGTTTATATAGGGAATTAAAACAAATTAATTATGTCGTTTGGAGAAAAAAAAAGAACTTTGCTTCAATTAAACAGATGCGTCTTTAAAAATTAAGTTTGCTTCAATCAATCGCATGTTACTTTGACAGTAGAATTATATTAATGGAGCGAAAAAGCGTTGAACTTGGCATATATTGGAGGTCTGCGGCAGATCCGTGCAAAAAATCTAAGTACATTGATCCATTCAATATTGGATCTATCTGTAAGTAGATAGAGACATAAATCTATGAGGGTCATCCATTGCATGAACGCGTGTGCATATAGTGTATCTTTCTAGATTAAAGTTACCATTCATCCGTTGGATGTTATATAAGGTATTAAAAACTGTATTTTGATTTACCAAGTCTTAAGTCATTTATCATTTTGAATTTAATTGTAAAAGGAATTAGTGGGATCGACGATATAAACATGTTTTGCCTAATATTCCAGCCCGATTATAGACACAACTTTTTAATTAAGAAAGTTTTCGAATTTTTTACTCATGCCTCTCGATCTTGTATCATATTAAAAATTAAATAAATTTATAAAAAATGAGTATACTGTACAGTAATATATATTGCCTTGAGCCTAATCTGTTATACTTTTTTTTAATTGCAGGATACATTTACCTTATATCTAAAATTTGTGTAGTATATATAATATTGCAATATACTCATGAAGATATTCAAAAGATACTCATCTTGAACTTTATATTTGCATATAAGGATTAATTCATTGGGGTACGTACTTCTCCCTAGTTTATTACAAAAGTTATCAAATATCCCCTTTATTACAAAATCTCTCTGTATTAATTCTTGCCGTGGCACATTTTTTTAAAAATTATTTGTTAAATTATAATGTTGTCTTTATATTTTAAAATAGAAAGAGGATGGATCTTTGTTAAAGCAGGAGAGTGAGGGTCCACGTTTGCTGCTTACTTTTAAAATTTGCATATATTACATGAAAAGGTTGGAAAAAAATAAGTTAGTGTTGGTGGAGGTTCCATATACTATAAACAAACCATGCATAGCTCCGTCATTCTATATTTATAACAACATGAGATCCATCTTATCGAAAACAAAACAACATTAGATCCATGTAATTAATTAGGTACGCCCTAGCGCATGCAACGTGACAAAACTATCCATGTCCAATTTCTAACGAGATGCTGGAGATGAGATATTCTTCCGAAGTGTAAAATTATTGCACGGATCGATGTTCGCGTGCATGCATGTGACCACGAGACTCAAAGGGCTAACGGATCCAAAATGACCGTGTCCACTTGATCCCGAATGCGGCCGTGTGGATTAATTGGCATGGGGCCGGGGCTGAAATTTTCGCATGGAAAACTATATATATATATATATATGAATACAATGAATAGTTTGAGAACGATGCTAGTTGCACGACATAGGCGTGTATTGTGGAAATTAAGACATTTTTTTTTCATTTAGTGCAACTTGGCACGTGTTGTTTTCTTTTTTTTCGTAAAAATCCAAGATAAAAGACAAACACACAGCTAGAGAAGTCATAGTTTATCTTCGTTGATTTTTTTTACAAATAAAATTGTTATGCATAGTACTTTTTTTTTCTTTATGCAAGGGAGGCTAAGAAGACGAAACAAAATATAAGTTAAAGAAAATAATAATGAAAGAAATGTGAACTCAAACTTGAAGGATAAAGTGAATGCTTGGCAAGCCATCCAGCAGGGATGCAGTCCTTTTGTTATCTAAAGATATATGGCAAATTAAGTTCAACTTCCAATCTCAATCTCAAAGTCGTAATGAGTTAAAGGGACTGCATATGTTTTAAATGAGAAAGCATGGATATAGATATGTAACTACTAAATCAATTGAGCATGAGCTTGACCAAATCATTTACAAATTTCTTAGGTAAAATTATACATAGGATTTAATATCGTAAATATGATAAGATTTTTTTAATAATATCATTAGGGACTTGATATTAAGGATGCGTATATTTTAATAATAATAATAATAATAATAATAATAATAATAATANTATAGTGTGTGTGTGTGTGTGTATTTAAAATTTTAGGAGAGATTATGTATCTAATGGTTTTTGACACGAAAATAGTGAAACTCTCTACAACGATCATGAACGTAAAAGATTTATCTTCAAATTGTATGCCTTTATGCATATTGTTATGTGTTATTTTTTTATGATTTTTATCTTTCTATTATTCATTCTTCTCACCAACTGATATGTCATATTATTAGTGGGTGATGGGAGCTATAGCAATAAGTGATGAAAACGTCAAGATCAAGCAGTTTGATGGCCAGGATTTTGACTTCTCAAAGATTTGTATTAGAAAGAATTACGTTGACCTCTTTAAGAAAATAAGCTAGATAACATGAGCAACATATTAGGCATTGTTGGATCGACAAGTCTTGAGTGTTGTTGACATTGGCTCGTAACGTGCCTTCAATATCGTAAATGAGAAAATCATGACAAATTTGATTAAGGAGTTATCAAACATGTATGAGAAATTGTATGCATTAAGTAAGGTATACTTCAAATCATATCAACGAATTTAATATCATCATAAAACAATTGAGTTTGGCGGACATTACTTTTGATTTAAGGTTCTGATTTTATTGCCTTATTTACTAGAAAGCTAGAATGTCATTATGATGGTGGTTATCAGATCTTCTGAATCCACCAAGTTGAAGTTCGATTATTTGATCCTCATTTTAAAACTTTTGTAGAAGAGAATCAAGAGAAAATTTTGATACAACCTTTAGTATAAAAAGCATATAAAAAACACAACAATGATGACATAATCAAAGCAGATAAAAATTCAGTCAATTAAAATTTTGATGAAAATTTTGGTGAATTTGCATGCTCGAAGTGTGGAAGGAAAGATCATCTAAAGGGAAACTGCATAGCACCAAAGAAAAAGCAAAAGAATGCAGTAGCTAATGCTATAACAGAAAAAATATTAAATGTTTTAGCTTTGACTGTTGAGCTTTAGAGTTTTTTTCATTCTATCTTACAAATATAGCATATGGAAAATTATACTATTATAAATTTTATAAAGGATTATCTTGCATATGATCAACCCTTGTTTTAGAGAATAAAGAAGTGAAGATCGTGACAAATAATGAGATTGGTTGTAAGTTAAACAATGTTCGACATATACAAGGAGTTATGAGAAATTTAATTTTCATGGGACAAGTTGATTATTTATGAATATTATGCTACATTGTCTGTGGGTAACACTTGAAAAATCACTAAAGGTTTTATGGTTGTAGATGAGTCAGTAAGTTTGGTACTTTAACAAATTTGTATATAACAACAAATGCTACAAATTTTGTAACGTTTGTTTATTCAAACAATATAATCGATATATAACATTGCAGACTTGGACACATGCGTAAAAGAAGAATGAAAGATCTTCATGGAATGAGTCAACTATCAAATTTAAAGTCAATTAATGTTGGTCTTTGTGAAGACTATGATGTTGGAAAAGCAAAAGAAAATCAACTTTTGTAAAGCATCAAGGATGTCGAAAACTAACAAGTTGGAGCTTGTGCACATTGATGTGTGGGGACCATCTCCGGTTCCATCTCTAGGTGGATAATTATACTATGTGATGTTCATCAATGATTACATGAAGGTATGAGTTTCTTTTAAAAAAAAAAGAATTGATGTGTCTTCTGCTTTCAAAAAATTCAGAAATTAATACATGTTGAAAGGCAAACTAGTGTCATATTTAAATGCTTGTGATATGATAATGATCATGAATATGTGAATTAATAGTTGAAGGAGTTTTATGGAGAACATGACATCCGGATTGAGATGACAATTTCTAAAAATAACACAACAAAATAGTGTGGCGGAGTAGATAAACATGAAACTAAATGAACGAGCGAGGAGCATGAGAATTCATGCAGGTCCATCAGAGTCATTTTGACCAGATGCAATAAATACGATAACATATCTGATCAATTGGAAATCATGTATATCATTCAAAAACAAATTGGCAAAAGAAGTATGGAGCATTAAAAAGTATATGTCTCATCTAAAAAAATTTGGTTGTGTTTCTTATGTGTATAGGTTTTGCATGTAGAGATAAACTCTATATTAAGTTTAAGAGATATGATGAATTTAAATATTGTTTCTAGGATGATGAAGAGATTCAAGGAGATTATTTGGTTAAAGGACTTTCTTGAATATGTAGGCAAAGTGAAAGAAAAATCAATTTTGTTCAATAATACTCAAAGTGATATTCACTTTGCAAAGAATCAAATATTTCATATTAAAACTAAATATGTCATGCTAAAGTATAACTTCATTAGATATCTTCGCGAAAATTAAGGTTTCGTACAATTTCAGTTTGCCTCTGTCGCTAATTAAAGGTAGGAGCCATCTAGAGTTGCATGTTCGATAAGTGCATGCCATCGTTCATGTATGAATTGGTCTTCAAATGAAAGATTGTTGGAGATAGCAAATGGAGAATGATCACTCAACCTGATTTTTTTGTGGTTACATATGTAACTTCTCTATTATCTGAATGATTACTCTATCTTCGTCATATATATATATATATATATATATATAATTATGTACTCGATGGTTTTCTCAATACGAAAATAATGAATCTCTCTATCATGATCATGAATGTAGAAGATCCATTCTTGAACCATATAATTTGTTACGTGTTTTTTTATGTCACTTATTATGTCTTTCTCTTTTATTTTTCATTTTTTTCCCACAAAAATAATGTAAGATTCATGATAAATCAATTGCAAAAATAATTATTGTATCTCAGTGTAAACTTTATGATGAAAATCACCATCATAAACATTTTCATCATGAATTTTGTGGCTGATTTACTATGGCACATGTGTATATATATATATATAGTGTTTGGCCAGGAGAACTTACATTCCTGAAAGTTTTGAGAACTTATCGATTTGGTATATTGATTTTGTGAGAATTCAAACGAATTAAAAGTAACGATGGAAATTAAAAAAGTTGATTGATAAATTATTTGTAATGGATATTTGGATAAAATATGAATATCGAGAAGATAAATATTTTTTATAATAAAGAAAACAAGTCCAATTGAATTAAAATTTTATAATAATGAATTTTTTTATATAAATATATTTAAGATATAATAAAATAATTTCTTAAATAATTGTAATAAATAATATAAATTAAATCTTATGTATAATATAATAAAAATAGTTTGTTAAATTTAATTTTAATTT
This sequence comes from Pontederia paniculata, assembly GCA_001647135.1. Taxonomy (NCBI): domain Eukaryota; kingdom Viridiplantae; phylum Streptophyta; class Magnoliopsida; order Commelinales; family Pontederiaceae; genus Pontederia; species Pontederia paniculata. The sequence continues at coordinate 84,446 of LTAE01001214.1, read as the reverse complement.
AATCAAAATAATAAAAATAGCAAAAAGTTAAATAAATAAAATATTTATGGAAAATAATAACAATGGTAAAAATATCTCATTAAATTTAATTTTAAAAAAAGAATATTAAAATAGTTATAATATGAAAATAATAATTAATAAAAACAATTAGAAGTTAGCTCAATTGAGAGAGAGAGAGAGAGAGAGAGAGAGAGAGAGAGAGAGAGGGAGGTGAGGAAAAGAATAAAGGAAGTTTGATTCCTGTCTTTTGTAAGATAGTTTCTGTAAAAGGCATGAACTAAAACATCAAGGCGACCCCAAGTTCAGGGCTTAAGGTTTTTGTATTGGTTTCACTAATCATCGCATGTTTTTTTTGTAGATCTAAGTTTGGCGTATATTAATTAGTGATAGGCGTAAGTGTCTCTAACTGAGACGTCGCTAGTTTTATTTTATTTATCCGTTGTCATTAATATATAATAAAGTTGAAATAGAAAATTCTCATAAGAGATAAATCAAACGAAAAAAGAATTATTAAACCAAAAAAAGCATTATGTCAAACGAAACCAAAGGTTTGCATTAGCATATGACTTGTAAATTGACTCCTAGCGAGATATATCAAATATTATTAAATTTCTTTATGTAGCCAATGCAATTAACTCGTGTTTGAATCTTTGGACAAGAATGATAACATTACTGCAGATGCATGCATACGATATCTCGATCTAGCACCACCACACGCTCATATTTGTCCTGCAGCAGGCATCCATGCATAAAAAAAGAACCAAAACAAAGAAGCAAATTGTTGAAAATACAGATTATTGAAAGCTCCATCGTTGGAAGACTCCAAATCAATATAAAACCTCTGTACATATTTATTTTATTTTTCCTTTATATTCGATATCGATCTGCGCTTGATCTTCTTGACTCGTTCATTTCTTATTTATCCTTTCCAATGAAACCATTTTTCTTTACAAATTTTTTTTCCGCAAAATATATATTTTTTTCGAGGATGAATTTTTTTTATACTACATGTCTCATGAATGGTCCATCAATTTTACACAACATTATTTTTAGCCAAGTATGCATCATCCTTAAACTTTTGATCAATTTTCCTTTGTTACCTATTATAGTGAATTTTAGGTAGCTCAACATGTTTATATTTTCATTTCAAAGTAATTAAAATAATGTACCTTAAGGGAGGGGCATCGTAATGTTGAATTCAAATAAAACTTTATTTGACATCATCCAATAATTAATTATATCTACTATTTTTCATTATTCATGTTGAACTTTTTCTCTAATCTAACTTTGATTAGAATTAATATATTATTAAAAAATGTATTTTCATATTAAATACCTTCCTAATTTTTTTTAAAAAAATAAAATTATAAAGACAATTGATAATTATAGTTTATAGATTAGATCTAATTTTTTTAAGAAAAATAATTACTCTACTAATCTGTAATATCCAACTCACCGCAACACTTATTTTCAATCTTTACATGAAATATTTATTTTGTTCGATATAAATAAATGATTAACCTCCACTTAGTTTCAATCTTTACATGAAATATTTATTTTGTTGGATAGAAATAAATGATTAACCTCCACTTATTTTCAATCTTTACATGAAATATTTATTTGGTTGGATAGAAAAATGATTAACCTCCATTTGTCTTGTATTACAACTCGATAATTCTATCAAGTATCAATTATTTAATTCTAACCTAAAACTAATATGAAAATGAAAATGGATGACAAATAATTATATGATAAAATGAAAATTAACAAATTCAACCATCCCAACTCAATTTTTATAATTCAATTATTCAAATTCTAACAATGAAAACTTAGTATGAAAATAAAAAATTCAGAAAAGCTATAAGTTAAAAAAATAAAAATTAAGATGAATGGTCTTTTCGAATTATTACCTTGAAAACTGTGAAAATAATCATAAATCAGATTTTTTTTACTTGAATAAATACTATATTACATAATTAAATTTGATTAATCTAGACAGTTTCAGGGCAAAGTAATAATAGCAAATTTAAACTTTCTTAGTTTCTTTGTTTTATTACAATTTTATATTTCCATGGGAACTATTTTGAAAAAAATAATTATATTAAGATTTAAGAATTTAATTTTCTATTTTAAAATAATTATTTTTTACCGTTTTCACTTTAATTTATTCTTTGTTTTGAATTATACTTTTAAATTTCTTATTTTGTTCATGAAAATAACAACTATTTTCTTACTCTTTAATTTTTCTGTGGAATAAATATTTTCAAAATAATAGTTAACTGAAATTTCGAATTTATTTAATTTACATGAATTTTGGCCCATTTTAAATTATTTTGATATGATTAATTTATTTCAAATTTTATTAATTTACCTGAGTTGGATTCATTTTGAACAATTAGTATTTTGTTGCGACCATCATTTCGAAAATAATTGTAAAATTAAATTTACTTTATTAATTTACTATATTTTTTATTGTTCTTTCTAAATTTATTAATGTACTTTTATTCTGATATAGAATGTTAAAATTTGTTATTTTACTTTTATTAGGGTTCTTTAAAAATAACAATTGTTTTGTTACTTTAAAAAAAAAAATTCCATGTTGAAGATATTTTGAGGTAGAAATATTTTTTTAATTAATCTACTTTAGTTAAGACTTTTTTTCAAATAACTATCATTTTGTTATTTTATTATTTTCCAAAGAATCAATAATTCTAAACTCAACAATAAATTTAAATTATAATTTTTTAAAAGAAAAAAATGAATGTTTTATCTACTTAAGTTGGTAACGCCATACTACTTATCGCTTCTACTGTAAGATGTTAGATCTACGTTGGATATAAGATATTCTATTTTTTAAATAGTTTATTGGAAGTTGTTAGATCTACCATATATCTATAAGTAGTAAAATATTACCTAATTAAGTAGGTTCCAATGAATCCTTTTTAAAATACCTAACTTATAACTTTTTTAAAATAATTATTATTCTAAATTATCTAACGCATTACTAATTTAATAGTTATTTAGACTAACTTTTTTTTTATTTTTACTATAATGTGTCAAGTTTTCTTATCTTATTTGTTACAATTCTATGAAAATATATTATGTATTTATTTGTTTTTTTTACTTTTTAATTTAGTTTCAAAATTTGTGGAGCCATCATGTGCAATACCTAATATGGTTGTACTCATCGATACGATCAGATCGAAATCTTCTCATGTAGAATTCTAGTCAAATGTTAGGATTCAATACGATCATACTCATCAATACGGGTAGGTCGAAATCTCATTGGGTTGACTCCATTGCAAATATATTGATTTAATATGATCGTGTTCCTGATTATGACCATGTTGTAATGATGCCTCTAGAATGAGTTTCCATCATTCTTTCTTTGTCTTCACGACCTATCAAAGAATTAGTGTTCACCATGTTTTCTCTATCTTCAAGACCTATCAAAGAAACCCAAAATGTGTGTAGATTTTCGGAGATGCATTAATATAAATATATAACTTCTCCTAAGTGGGATATCAAAGAATATGTATATGGACTCTTAAATGCACTTATCATTTTCCCTTTACTTATTTGGAGTCATTCGATATTGTTATCTAACATTTTAATTGCTACCAAATTCATGGTGACTCTTACTTTATTAAACTTTGTGACAGTAATTGATCATGATATAAATGTCCTAAATCAATGGTCGCCATGGTATACTTAATACATCATTAATCTATTATTACTGTTTATTCTTAAGTACTTCATCTAAGGTGAGTAATACGTCATTCCCTAAAGACGACATTTGTCGCGACCTGATCTATCACTAACCGTTGATATTAGGTTGTATTATTTGCATGGCGTGCTCTCTAAAAATTAAAGAGCTCTTCCTAATGAAATAAATTATTAAACAAGTTGAAAAATAACTTCAATTGATTTAAGCAAAGTTTTCAAAGTAACAATAGTGAATTACATTGATCCATTGAATCATATATTACTATTGAATTACATTGAGCCAATGCATAATATTGAACTATCAAATCAAATTGAGCCAGTGATTAGCATTGAACTATCGAATCATATCGAGCCATTATATCATATTGAAACTATCAATTCATATTGATCTATTGAATAATGTTGAACAATCAAGCATCAAATTTCATCTATCTTGATAATGAATCAACGCATTGGTACTAATCATCGATGTGCAATTGTTATTCTATGTCTTATTTTATCATTAAACTGTATAAAATTATTATCATTGAATGTAATGAGGATCGCTTTCTCCGTTACCTTATTGCTCTAATTCAATTTTCATTGTTATTATTATGTTTATCAAACATCTATATCACGACTCATGGGAGAATCGTGTCTCTTGCATTTGGTTCCTGCAAGTGCAAGTCAGTGTTAAATGGCTGAGTGGTGAGTAACGATGATGCTCAGACGACTATTATGCACATGAGTTTTGGGACCTTTTGTGTTAGATGTTTTACTTTCAGTTCAAGTGTTGGTTGTAACAAGAATGATACTTTCCCATTCGATAGGTTAAAAAGCTTATGTTTTTGAATATTTAGACTTTCGCCTTTGCAATATTTTATATTATTTTTTAGATCCCCAGATTTTGACATTTTAATATGATTCGGATCTTTCATCTTTTCATAATGTGTCATGTTATTTGACCAATGGAGTTAATATTTTTGGTCAAGTCAATGTAATGAGTAACATCTTTAGAAGTAGTCTTTGCCACCTAATCATTTTTTGACGCAAATGGCGGTGCACCAGAGATTAGCAGAGGAGCCATTGCTGGGGAGGAAGATTTAAAGTAGATGCAGTTTCTTATATATATATATATA
>LTAE01001214.1:10973-71953 GCA_001647135.1 Pontederia paniculata | reverse complement strand
AAGACGCTCTCATCTATGCAACGCATGTCCGGGACGCCCAAGTCGCTCCTGCAAAAATCGTCGTCTCGGTGGATTCCCAAGCACTCCACACCAAAACCAGGCGACTCCAAACCTTCGACCGCGGCCCCGCCCGTAGGAAAGAAGGATCGAGGCAAGACCACATCTGTTGGTGGCAAGTCTCAATGCGCGCCCTCGCAGTGTCCTCGATCAACTCCCATGAAGTCAAAGGATCCTAAAGCTCCGGACAACGAGCGGAAGGATGCCGATGCATCGAGCGACAAGTTCCAAATGGGTGAATTTGTCTGAGTGAAGCTGCCTCGCCAAGGCGACAACATCCCTAGACAACGCTGCTGCTTCCAAGGTCCATTCCGCATCGTGAAGAAGGTGGGTAAAGCGGCATTCAAGTTTGAGCTTCTCCGAAGTCTTCAACAACACCCCGTCTTCCATTGGGGAGTGCTCAGAAGATGCCATGGAGTTGAAACAAACTCCCAATGCACCAAGCCGAAGAAGTCGACGCTCCGCAAGTCTCTAGAACCGACGCCGAAAGGATTCTGACGGACAAAGAGTCGAAGCGTGAAGCTCGGACTGAAGATGAAGACCCTAGACAGCCCGGATCAATGATGCCGGGGACATCGCCGACTTTGGTGAGGGAGAATGTCATGGTTCCTCTCTGTGGACCGTTGAAATATCGACGCTCCGCAGTTCAAGCATTGCATCAACGACCAGCGCCGCACGCCCAGCCGCGCGCCACCGTTCTTATGGGCCACACCCACTTTTGTCAAGGGACATCAAATGAATGTTCCCAAGTTATCTTTAATGCTTTCTTAGGATTTCCCATGTATTTAGTCCTGTGTCCCCAAGGAAACGTCAACGCCTTGTGGGTCTGCCAGCATAGTGCCATTGTTGTAATTAGGGTGAACAGTAAAATTTCACCCCCTGGGTGGTCCTCCACGCTACTCTTCGCCACTCTACCCTCTGGGCCTACTGTATATTGGGGAGAAACATGCTATCCCCACCTCGTTGTAGCCTTTATTGCATTATTTAATGAAAAACTCTCATTTTTCAAGCAATCGTCAATGTCTTTGCCCGCTGCTCATGCAAACGTTGATATTGTTGTGTGCACGCTCCGTGGGAGAGTTGTCTTATGCGACGTAGCTTGAGTGGCGCTTGGCGGGTGCTCGAGCGTCAATGATCGAGAGGGGCGCGGCGCACCAAAGGGACGAGTTGGTCAAAATGCGGAGCGTCGGTCCGCTATTATGGCATGCACACCAGAAATATCAAAGTTTTCATGAACAATGGCAAAAATATTGACAATTGCTTGAGAAATGAGAGTTTTTCATTAAACAATGCAATAAAAAACTACAACAGAGGTGGGGATAGCATGCTTCTCCCCAATATACAATAGACTCAGAGAGTAGAGTGACAAAGAGTAGCGTGAAGGACCAGCCAGGGGGGTGCAGTTTTACTGTTCACCCTAATTACAACAATGCCACTATGCTGGCAGACCCACAAAACACTGACATTTCCTTGGAACACAGGGCTAAATATATGGAAAATCCTAAGAAAGCATTAAAGATAACTTGGGAACATTCATTTGATGTCCTTTGACAAAAGTGTGCGTGACCCATAAGAACAGTGACATGCGGTCGGGCATGCGACGCTGTGCGTTGACGCCAGGGGCGAAGTCAAGGGGGTGCAAGGGTGTGCACTGGCACCCCCTGGACTCCGTTAAATAGGTTTCTAGTAAGTATGAATCAATATTGGTTGCTTGTCCAGATGGTTATTATGCATTGTTTTTAACTAAAGGTCCACGGTTCAATTCCCCTTGATGCTTTATTTTTTTCCCTTTTTTTTCTCTATACTTACTTTATCTATTCCATTTTTACTTTCTTATTATTTCTTCTTTATTTTTACTCAATATTATCTAATATAAAATTTACTTATATTATATTAATATTTTTTCATTCATTAACAAGATTATTTATATATATTACAATATACATTTCTCCTTATTAGTCTTATAATTGTAGCATAATAATGTACTTATTTATTTGATTACATGCATACTTCTATTTTCTTATTATTTATCCTTTACCTTTACTAAAATATTAGCAAAAGTATCATTTATTTATATTATATTATATTAAAATTTATTAATTCACTAAAAGTTATACATATATATATATATATATGATATAATATAATATAATATAATATAATATAATATAATGCATTATACATTTTTACTTATTAGTCTATGACTATACCATGTATATCTACTTACTATTCAATCAAACGATAAAAAAATATTTTTTTATGAAAACATATGTCAATGTTGTTAATTTTTTTATTTCATTATTATTTTATTCAATTATGAATTAGTGTTATAATATCATATCCATATTTTTAAATATTCTCGCTCTATTTTTCTTTTTATTTTTTAATATTTAAAATAAAAAGTAAAATTAATGTAATATTTTGAATTATATTATGCCGTGCCAACAAACTATTAAAATTATAATTGCAAATATAGTTAATGTCCAAAGTAATTTTTTAATTATATAAATAAATATATAAGTAATTATATATTCTCTGAATAAAAATTCTGGCTCCACCACTGATTGACGCAATGCCTGAACGCCGTGCGACGCTGCAGAGCCGTGGAGCGTCAATATTTCAACGGAGCATAGAGAGGACTCGTGACACAATCTCGTTGTTTGCTACGTTACGCGGGGTGATCATGCTGTCGCCGCGTGAGCATAACGGTAAGCTCACTAGCGGCGAGCTCGCCATCGCCGTTGCACGCAGCGATCGCGTCATCACCGCGCATAGAGCGCCATATCTCTCAAGGGCAAAAGTGACGTTTCAAGAATAAAAAAAACTTATTAAATTTAACGAGAATGCAATGGATGGTTAACCTGTCTCACCGAAAAAAAAATTCGTGTGATAGTAGAGGTTTAAGGAAATAATGTAAACTTTTATTAAATAAAAAATACTGACTTTTATATTTTTCTCATATATAGCCTCATTATATTTCTCGATAAATATTAAATACGATGAGGTAAATTCATTCTATAAGTAAGCCTTATAAAGCAATATTATTTGTACGTAAAATATATATAAAAAAAGAAAATACCATAACTTTATATCTTTTATGTGAGTAATTAATAATAATTATTATCGCCCCCTAAATAATTAATAATGATTATTTTTAAATATAGCATATACAATAATTAGTTTTCAGTAAATAATTTGAAATAGAGCTCGACGTACAAACTTATGAATGATGAAACTAGTAATGAATTGTTTTTTAAGAATCAGTTGAAATGAACTATATATTTATGGTTTTAGATACAAATAAAATTGCATACACAATGACAATTTATTCATATGAATTTGCTACATGAAACTTAATTAATTTTTTTAAACAAATACTACAAGGGTATATATGATAAATGTTTGAAAGCTAATACTTTACAATCCAATAAACAAATGTTGAACAAATATGATGCCATTATGTAACCAACAAATAAAAAATTAGGTTCTACAACAAGTGAAACAAACATAAAAGTTTTAAATTTTCTTGTGCTATTTTCTCAGTTGTTATAAGATAAAAGTTATATGTTTATTATTTGATGTTATTTTTTAGTACTTTTTTTATCTTCTCTTTATAAAAAATCTAATTATTTTGTCATTTGAGTCATGTTATCCATTCATTATCTTTCTCAAGGCAGACCGGATTAATTGCAGCTATTGTCCTTATTCGAAAAAAAATCATAGATTTTCCGTTTTTGTTAGATGATTATTTTTTCACTTTTAGAAACATACAAATCAACAACATATCAATTTCCATTAGTCTATTTTAACTCTAAAATTTATCTTTTTAATGATATAGTAACTATAAGTATTGCTATTCATTTACAAGCTAAACCATGACACCAGTTAATAAATAATAATTCCACGTTAAAGGAACGATTCACAAGCAAAATTACAATTGTTTTTTGGCTTCAAAGTAATTTAGTTTCAATTTGGTACAAACTTTTAAAAACGATTGTATAATTTCTTATGTTGAATTAGATTTTTCCGACAACATTGATAATAAGTTGATTACATAAAAAAAAAGAACATAAAAAGACAATGATAAGATGGTTAAACATATCAATTCTTGTAAGCTAATTTCATCTTATCAAGTATATTTTGTCTTGATATTAACTAGAATAAAAAAATAAAGAACGCAGGCAAAAAATTTACAATGCAATGCAAACTGCAAATATACAAAGTTAAATTGTGGAGAATATCATTGTCAGATGGGGTTTATATACCTCAACACTTGACCAGTCCACCTTTGAGCTTAAGGAATCGATCATCACAATACAGGTCTGAGAGCTGAGAGTATAAAACATATACGAGACAATAAATTTGGGAAGAAAAAATTGTCTTCAAATTTCTCAACAAAAATGGGTGGATATGCTTTGGTTACATCTCAGGTCCCGAAAAGATATTTCAGAAGAACAATCTCTTCCAATTTACAGAACATTCATTCAATTCCATTTCTCAATTTGTTCGTCCACATATTAGGCTTTATTCACGCGAATCTTCTGCCCTTCCAATACCTGAATCATAAAAAATAGATGAGACATAGACCAACTTTACATGATTTATTGTACTTCCCCAATGCAATAAAGTAAAAACTGTAGTTCTCCAAGTTCGTTATGCTGATAATGGAAACAAACGTAATAGCTGAATTTTTTTTGTTTGCTTATCACCTAGATATGCAAGTATCTACATGACCTGATATGCAAAGTCTACAGAAAATATAATGCTACAGAAAACGACATTTCTCAGTCAAATTATTTGCTGATCAAGACTGAAGACTTACAGCATTATTGAATGATGCAATAGCAGCTTCCACGTCTTCATCCGACGAAAATGTTACAAAACCAAAACCGCTAGATTTGGAGGTTCCTGGAACTCGTGATACTTTTGCACTAAGAACCTTGCCCTTCTCTGAGAAGAAGTTGCTAAGTACATCAGAAGTTACTGACTTTGCGAGATTGCCAACATAAACCTTGTAAGGGCTATCAACAAATGATGAGTCTTCAGCTTGTGAAACAGATAAGTCAGGTGTTGCTAAAGGTTTCTCTGTCACATTGACTTTGATTTTCCGACCACCAATTTCCTGTTGGCACATGAAAATTAAGAATATGATCAGTAAATGGATGTTTGATCTGAAGGTCCTGAATATCATACATAAATGCTCCAGAAAATGGAGAGTAATTATCAAGAAAGAGAAATGTACAATATCACTTACTGTGTCGTTGAGCTTCTCAATAGCAACATTAGCATCCTCTGTTGTGGTCATTGTCACAAATGCAAATCTGCGACTTCTACCAGAGTATTTATCATACATAACCTTGATATCAGACGAAAATGAGATATATCAGTAACTTAATACACATAAGATCCATGGTGAAATTTTTTTTGCATCACCAAGTATTTGAAGAACGAACAGAAAGGCAGGACAGAGTCATACATCCTTTAGGTTTAATTTGATAAAATACATGACTTGAAATGCAACCAGTAAAACAAAAGTAAACACAAAAGATCAAGTACCGATGGATGCTAGAAGATTGGAAGGGCAGAGAAAAATAGCAAACAAAATATATAATAAAACTAATAAATATTAATATTACAATCAAATATTAGATGTCTTAGCGAATTCTAATTGTGAGGGGAGAGAGGAGAGGTAGGCATCGATCCTTCCATCAATGAAACTGATTAGCAAGTTGTTTCCGCACAATTAGAAAGCAATATTATTGACTATATATTTGCGAAAATAGGTGAGCAGAGCGCCCCACTCTACAACACAGTGTAAAACACTAATTTTACTATCTGATTAATCCAACAATCATCTATATTTGTTTTATCAGTTAAATAGTGAATATAAATGTAATCATGATCAAGCTCTTTTATTTAACACATTAATCCAATGACAACATTTTTTTGTCTTTATACACCATTGGAGCTGTCGAATTAAGATGATGACCATGTACTAATCAGTTAATGCATGACTATTAGATAATCAAACAGTAAAAGTATGTGCTCTACAAATTTACCTCATTTTTTTTGCAGTCATATATCTGTTAGATCCTTTAATCATGATCAAGCTCTTTTATTTAACACATTAATCCAATGACAACAATTTTTTGCCTTTATACACCATTTGGAGCTGTCGAATTAAGATGATGACCATGTACTAATCAGTTAATGCATGACTATTATATAATCAAACGGTAAAGGTATGTGCTCTACACACAGTGTAGAGCGTTAGATCCTCATTTACCTCATTTTTTTTGCAGTCATATATCTGTTAGATCCTTTAAATTCCATATGCTAGACTAGCAGACAGGACAACCTAATCCGTAGGCCTGTTATCTCTATGGTTTGACTGGATGCATGAATAAGGTATACAGGAAAGGCGGGTGGGATTGATCAGATTTTTTCAGTATGCGAGCTGGCTCAGCACACTTCCTAAGCAAGGATGACCCATTGAGAGAGAAAATACAATTTAATTTCCAAATAATGTTAAATTCAGAGACCATTTTATTAATTTGACAACTAATGACCAAAAATACCCCCTGGATTTAATTACTCATGCAATTTTTTTTCCAGGTGGGGCAGGGGTTTGGGGTGGGTTATTTAACTTGAACAAAAAGATCACATGATCGTTTGGCCAAAAGAAGAGGGAAAGGTGAGAAACAAAATCAGTTAAGGAAGTGCTTAATCGAGTGTGGGGGAGGGCTGTGGCTTAGTTCTTGGCCGGTAAACTTGCCCATTAAGTAAAGGACGCAGTCTGATCATCCTTGAAGAAAATAGGCAGCCACTACAGACCAAAAGGTTATGGTAAAAGCTCAATTGATCAACTCATTCATTCATCCATTTCTGTGGTTGCATTTGGTGCATTGCTACTCCAGATTACAACAGACTGCCACACAGAAAGATGATCACCTTTTAAATAATTGGTAGGTGTTCAGTATAGTGTTTGTTGTGCATAGGTAGTTTAGATGGTAATCCAATTATCAAGTTCATTAACAAAATTTTCTTTCTTTCATGGATTTAACAAAACATTCTTAAAACAAAGTCTAAATTGTTATTACATAAAACTAGATATCAAAATGCATGACAATCCAAGCTATCTACTCATTTTTCTGTCACTATAACAATTCTCCAACTTGCTAGAAGATTGTATCTCATATAGTTTATGTCTAAGGATAGTGTTATAATATAGTACTAAAAATATGACTATAAAAAATAGAAATACCCATGTGAGAATAATGAGTACGGAAAACATTTAAAAAGGTAATAGATGAGAAACATAAAGATGTGGGAGAGAACAAATGGATGATAATTAGTTAAGTTTCTAAAGAGTTTTTGTCAAAAAAAAAGTTTTGTCACTGCAAAGACAGACAGACACCTTTCATAGTATTTGGATAGCCACTTTGCTAATAATATGTAATACTAGAGCAATCCAAATTACCAGTAATCTGAGAACTTAACTAAAATAGCTGATAATTCAAAAGGACCAAACATATCCTAAGTCAATCATACATCCTACAGATCGATTAGAATATTTTTGGGAATATACAGAACCGAGGTACTCTTTATTTCGGCACCAATCTCCGACAAATATATGTCAATTAATGCAATTACCTAGGTCACAAATTTTAAGAGTTTGAGAAGTTGTCCTGGAAGGTAAATAGTCACAAGGAAAATAATGGAACACAAGTGATGACAAATGTGGTTATCTTCTTCATTGTCTTAATGTGGATATATCTAAATTTACTGAAAAATGAAAGGTTAGGCCACAATAAAACAAGATGCCCTTTTTGAGTTAGTGAGAACCACAAGTTAATTACAACAGAAATAATTCATGGGTTTGCTAATTTTTGACAGACATCAGGAGCACATATGCAGAAGAATGATCGGATGAGAAAATAAAAATCAAACTATACATTTCAATACACGAATCAACAAGACATTTGAAGTCAAGCACGGAACCTTCAACAATCTATCCAAACACCAAACTCCTCCAAAAATGATACATTATACACAGTGTAAAAATTTCCATTATCCTCACGCTATTCGTCCGCATCAAACTTAGAACCCCAAAAAGCATAATATCTACACATGAACCGAAACTATACCAAAATGGAAAAAGGGGAAAGAACACGAGGATGCTAAATAACGAATGAATTATGAATACCTCGGCCTTCTCCACAGAGGCATGCTCCTGGAAGATGTTAGCCAGCTCCTCATTGCTCACTGTCCTGGGGATGTTGCCAACATACAACCTCCTCGCTGCCTCCGTCTCCGCCGACGCTTCCGCCACGGCGGCGGTCACGGCGAAGGATTTCGACCTCGTCATCCTTGCAGAGAAGCAAAGTCGGCCAGTATCCAGAGCTCCGCAGCTCAATGAAGAAGATTTAACGGCGAGAGGAGCCTTGGGGCTCCTGCCATAAAGGTCCTTAGGGTTCCGGAAGACGTTCGTGGGCAAAATCGAAGAAATTGCCGCCATCTTCGGGAGCTCGAGTTCTTAGGGTTTAAGAGATGAACTGGAGAGAAAAAAAAAGAACGAACAAGGAATTGGGAGATGAGTACGCGGACGAGGAAGAAAGCTGCGTTATCTATCCATAACGATGGAAATGTGTAGATGCTCCTCAGGAACACCGTAAGAAGACCACAACTGTTAACTGGAAATTTATCGACTTGGGCTTTGATTCTAAATGGGCCTTCGACTTGAGACCTTCTAAATTGACCGTATGATAAGCAGCGCTCACCGTTCATTCTATCCGATGACGATCCAAAGGTCCTGATTGCATCAATCTCTAGGGTTTCCTTTGCCCGTGGAACTATAAAATGTTGCAACTTCTCCTTTGCCCGCCCGCCTGCTCGCTCGCTCCCTCCCCATCTCTCGCAGCCGCAGCGCCATTTCTACGGTTCTCCTGCTCGTCTTCGATCTCGTCGTCAATGGCGCCGAAGAGGACGAAGGTGGCGAGCCGGAACCCGAGCCTCGTCAGGGGCATCGGCAAGTATTCCAGGTCCAAAATGTACCACAAGCGCGGCCTCTGGGCCATCAAGGCCAAGAACGGCGGCGCCTTCCCCCGCCATGACCCCAAGCCCGCCGCTGAGCAGCCGGCGGCGAAGGCCCCCAAGTTCTACCCCGCGGACGACGTGAAGACCCACATGCCCAACCGCCGCACGCCCAAGTCCGCAAAGCTAAGGTCTGGTGCCCGCTTTTATCTTTCGATGTATTCAATTTTTTACTTTTCGTCGTGGGCGTTTCTTTCGTGCTTTGGCATTTGTCTTAGAAATTGTTGTGATCGTTGGAATGATGGTCTTCAGGGCGAGCATTACGCCTGGGACTGTTCTGATCCTCCTCGCTGGGAGATTCATGGGAAAGAGGGTGGTTTTCCTCAAGCAACTCCCATCCGGACTTCTTCTCGTCACTGGTGAGTGTTCTTTATATTGTTTTTGTGCTAAAAAATGGTTTCTTATCGAAAGATATGCTGATCACTTGTATGTTTAGCACATTTATCGTCTTTATTGTGATTGTTTACACATGTCACTTGATTTATGTCAAATTTACATATTAGGCTCGACTATACTTGAAATTGATCATGGTTGCTTGTTAGTTATTGGTTGTAGGAGCTAGTTTTTCATTCTTATCTGCTTAATTTTATAAACTATCCGGACAAAATGGAGCGTTATCTGTGGTACAATCTAGGTTTTCTCTGAAGTTGTACCCTTAACATTTTGCTTAGTTGTCATATATTGTTTGGTATTTCAATTTAATTTTTTTGTACAATCTCTCTGCTCTAGGCAATATGCATTTAATAGTTTAACTAATGAGTCTGAGTGGGGTCTGAAGAACTATACCTTGAAGCATGTGTTGATAATTCTCTTTTGCAATTGCATTCAATTGTTATTTCTAAAAATTAAGATGATGTTCTTTTTGTTGCACTCCACTTTCTTATTAATCCAAGGGTGAACGGAAACATGCTCATAACTCTAGTAATTGATTCATTGAGATATCTTACCTCTACACTTCTAATGTTGCCCATTAAAATTGATTGTTTAGGTAGCAAAGTTGACATTGCAACATTATACATGCCCATTTGTGCTATTAATGCTGTTTATAATAGTGTCTAACTCTTTGAAGCTTAATTCACCATTCATGTTCGTATATTTTCCATTCTGTGTGATAATTCATTTTCTTTTGCTCATGTTGATTAAATTTACTAGAAATTATTGTCAACAGATGATAATCATGAACATTTGTCATGTTTTAGCTTGAGGATGCATGGAATGCTGATGTTTGACATGTCTCTTTTCCTATCTTGTCCATTAAATTCTTGATTTATGAGTATTTTGTTATTCCCTCATTTGTGCCAGTTTTGAATGTGACATATTTCTTGAAATAGAATTGTATGCATGTATCAGCTGTCACAATAGGGTTCAAGGAATGTATTTTTCTGTCATGCTATTGAATTTTTACTATTTTTGTGGTAACTGGTTAGTGTTGTTTTCATTGTAATTTTGTTGAATTATACCATCCTGTAGGGCCCTTCAAGATTAATGGAGTACCTTTGAAGCGTGTGAATCAATCTTACGTTATTGCCACATCTACAAAGGTTGACATCTCTGGAGTCAGTGTTGATAAGTTTGATGATAAATATTTCACGAAGGAGAAAACAAAGAAGGCGAAGAAGAGTGAGGGCGAATTCTTTGAGGCTGAGAAAGAGGTATGCTCCGAGTTATATATTTGTTGCTTATTTAGCTGCCATTTTTATCGTCTTCCTTATTTTCAACTTTCAATATAGGAAAAGAAGGGACTCCCACAGGACAAGAAGGATGACCAAAAGGCTGTTGACACTCAATTGATAAAATCTATTGAAGCAGTGCAAGACTTGAAGGCATACTTGGGTGCAAGATTTTCACTTAGGTCAGGAATGAAGCCTCATGAACTTGTGTTTTAGAATAAAGAAGCCCCAGTGCCTTTTCGCGACAAAAATTTTTAGGTCTAGCCTTAGTGGTGGTACTTCTTTCGAGTGTCAACGAGTAACTCAGTTTTTGTTGATCTTATTTTTGATATTCAAAATGAAGAATTTGATTTACCTAACTTTCGTCTTGAAGTGTTTTGTTATTCCATATTCAACATCTTTCCATGATTTATTTTTCTTGCTTGAGACGCTCCCCAGTTCAATTTTCCATGTTGAGTTAGTGCAATGGGCTGCCTGAAAATCTTTCAAGTTTCAACAACTGTTCAGTGATGTGTTTAAGTTATGGATTCCTTCTAATTGCACAAGTAGCAAAAAGTTGTGGTTGCTCGATTGGATCAAGATATCTTTGTATAAACTGAGTTACAGTTGATATAATATCTAATGTTATGGCTGTTGACTCAAACATGTGATATCGCATTAGGTAAACTATTTTTATATCTTTTATCTTCTTTCCTTGTTCCCTGCTCTAATCCAAGCTGAAGTAATTTCTAACTAACAGAAGTTTTGGCCGAATGCAATTTTGCTTTCTAGCTGAGGCACAAAGAAGTTTTGCAGTGCATGGTGTGAAGAAGCATAGGAATTCTAAATTTGCCTTCGCATGATTATCATTACAATGAAAGATGAAATAGTTTATTCATGCTTCACCAAAGTTGGAAAATCATGACGAGATCAATTTTATGTCGTGGGACGCATGTTATAGAGCTCACAAATATTCGATAACTTCATAGTTAAAAACATTGATTGTAGAAGACCCATTTACGAACTATTAGAACTTATATGGTCATTCGTGGGATTAAAATGTATGAACTTTGTATCGTTGAATCTGCAACAGCAACCAGCTAAAATCTCCTTGCTCCTCACCCAAGGGAAGAAGATTGCCAAGTGCAGGAAGCTAAGGCGAGAAGCCAAAATCTGCAGGAAAAAAATCACTGTTGAGAGAGAGAGAGAGAGAGAGAGAGAGAGAGAGAGAGAGAGAGGGACGGTAATCAAAAGGATAAACTTATGGGATCAAAGCAGCACATCACCAGCTGTGTCTCGTTCGAGAGCAGAGTCAGAACCGGGCCTGTATACTAAGTCATGGAGCACTTCGTCCACCGGGGATGGCGGTGTGAAGGAGAGAGGAGGAGATGGAGCCTCTTCGTGAGCCAGCGGCGCTCGTGGTGGCAACACGAACGTCGGCGACGTCGTCGGAGCACGAGGAAGTGGAGGCCGGGAGACCGGCCGTGGTGCTGGTTCGGCTGCTGATCTGGCAAGGGCCGCCGCGGAGGCATCCCACAAAAGGAGGTGGAGCATGAACGGCTTCATGGCGTGGCGATGCAGCGAGAGCTTCTGGCTCAGGGAGACTGTGTCGTAGCACCGGATGGCTCCGGACGTGGACACCATCCACGGCAGGACCTTCTCGTTCCCCAGCCTCGAGATCACCAGGAGCTTCGACGCCTTCACAGCTTCTAGGTACAGCGCCCGGAGCCCGGAGTGCGCCGCGGCGACGCCCGGGCTCTCGTCTTCCGCCACAGATGATATGTATATGAAACCCTGGCGTAAGCAGACGAAAGGAATTGCTCAGGAACAATTCATTCAACTTATCGATGTAAATATGCAGACGAAAGGAGAAAAAGAAACCTCTTCGGTGCGGCTGATCGCGAAGCCGAGCTTGGTGTCACCTTGGTGCAGCTTGATCTCCAAAGACAGTTCCCCGGCAGCTGGAGCGTACCAAATCCGCACCGCCCGGACGACTCCGATGTCCACCCCGTGGTAGTCCTCGAAGCCGTAGAGGCTCAGATTCGCCATGTTCGAGAGGTCAGCCATCGAGCCCATGTTCACTGTTGCAGACGCCGTTTCCCCAGAGATCTGCATGCATGCATAGTTGTTGAACGATCAAACAGAGAGAGAGAGAGAGAGAGAGAGAGAGAGAGAGAGAGAGAGAGAGAGAGAGAGAGAGAGAGAGAACCTTGGTGAGCATGGCCTCGGATTGGATGTTGACGAAGACAATGGGGACGCCGGAGGCCTGGGAGGAGTTGAGCCATGCGTTGGCCCGGGCCAAGGTGTCCTCGAG
This sequence comes from Pontederia paniculata, assembly GCA_001647135.1. NCBI lineage: Eukaryota > Viridiplantae > Streptophyta > Magnoliopsida > Commelinales > Pontederiaceae > Pontederia > Pontederia paniculata. Next base: position 58,840 of record LTAE01001214.1, on the reverse strand, counting down.
GCAGTTGAAGTGGGTGCCCGACGCGTCGAGGGCCTTGGGGAGGATGAGGAGCGACAGGTAGCTGCTGGAGCTCTGCATGCAGACGGGCAGCGCGTCCTTCATCTTCTTCTCCCATGGGTATGATACGTACCCGTCTTGGAGATGCGCATTGCTCAGTGCGCACACCACCCTCGAGCTCCTCGATCCTAATTATTATTATTATTTTTTTAACAATTCAAGGGATTTAATTAGTAGAAGGATGACGACTTGACGAGCATTAGTAAATTAACTATTAGCCATCTATGTATGTACATGGCAAGGAGGATTACTTATGGAAGCTTGTATTTTGATTTGAAAATTAATCAAACTCTTACGTGTATATTATATATTTGTGAAGCACACAGCTCAAGACAGTGAGTACTAGATCTGCTAATCGATACTTGTAAATCATAAACATGAGCCATTTTAGGTGAATCTAGAAGTTATTCACTTAATGAGAAAAAAAATGTCTAATACAGACATGTGTAGCATTCTCAAGATACATGTATCATGTGTTAAAATAATACTACATATTATATATCTACAATGATTATACGAACATAATGCATTCCTACCCAAACGGGCCCAACTTTTTGGTGTCTTATAAAAAATAAATAGGAAAAATAAAATAAAAAATAATTATAATACATATACATAAATTGGCCCTCTTATCACTATATCTTTATTATTATTGCGTTAATAAGGGATATGTGCAATTAATTATTGCGTGCGTTGAAATTAAATTTTTATATCATATTCTGAATGGTTTATCCCATATACATTATGTATATCAAATTTTCTTTTCAACTATAGTTGTAAAATAGTAGTCAACGTAATACCCAAAAGAGAAAAAAAGTCGTCAACCGAGTTGAGCACCTCGATCATGTAGAGTATCCAACAGTTGACATACAACATGCAAGTTGCTGTATAGGAAACATAAATATTTCCTCGAGCTGATGCATGGATTATTCTCTGGAACATCGATAAACATGCAAGTGAGAGAAAGTTGACAATTAAAAAAGAGACCATCGAGGACGTGCGTCGACATCAGATCCGATATATTTAAATAGTCGTCTCGAGCACAGCAAAGCATACGTGCACGCGCTGACCATACATTTCGATCATGCATGCATGCAATTATCTTGATGCAGATTGCATAGTTTCTTTCTAAGATGCAGAAACAGAAATGTTCACAGATAGATAGATACATCGAACTATTAGAAACCAGAATGGTGAAGAAGATAATTAAGATGATATATAAATAATTTATGTTTACTCAGGTCTTGAACGAGTGTATTGGTTCTGGAATCACGAAGGAGAGCAAAGAACAAAGATGAACATGAAAGTGTTGGTCGATGAACTGTAAACTAATTGCACGTACCCTGCAAGGCGATGCACTCCGCCTCGGAGCGGTCGACGAGGGCGACGGCGTAATTGGGATCCCGGATGGAACGGAGGAGGTACTGGTGGCGGCCGGCTGCTTGGTGGGGAACGAGGCATGCCTGCAGCTCCAAGGTGAGGTTGGCGGAGCTGCCGCCGGCGGGGACGCGCCGAGCCTTGATGATGACGGAGCTGTCGCCGTGCTTGAAGGCGGAATGCAGCAGCTTCATGACGCCGGCCTTGCCGTGCTTGAAGGGCGCGTGCGCCGGCGGCGTCGACCCGAACATGATTTCCTCCACGATGTCCCCAGACTGCAGCAACCCGGCGCCAGCATCCTTACCTCCGGCGCCACCGCCACTCCACTCTTCCGCCTTGCTGCTCCCGGCCACGCACTCGATCGCCACGACGTGCGCGCTCCTCCCGCTGTCCGTGCGATCCATTTTCATCTTACCACTCTGGCCGCTGTCTGCCCCGCTCGGTTTTGTTTAAGCGGGCGACGTGGCCAAGGTCGAGCAGAGCGAGGCGGTTTCTGGATAAGGTTGCGTGCACGAGCGCGCGCGCGATCTTGGGGATGGCAAAGATGACAAGAAGTGAAGCAAAGGTTGGATTCTTATACCGAGTTTTGGCAAATCATAATCCTATACATGATATGGAGATCCGCGCGCGACGACGAAAAGCGATCTAATCATGAATCCTTGCATGCATGCATGGGTCGCATTGGAACCTCAACCTTCAATTCCTTTATATGTTCAGATATCGAAGACACAGAGAGAGAGAGAGAGAGAGAGAGAGAGAGAGAGAGAGAGAGAGGTGTACAGTCTGCTGAGGAAAAAGGAACCTGCAATTTTAAGGAATTTCGTATGTATATATAAATCGGTGAAGCATGATTATACAATTTTTATTTCTCAATATTTTCTTTATACACACACATATATATATATATATATATATATATATATATATTATATGATTGGTGAGCATAACAGATGACGATGTTGTATTGACTTGATAAGTAATAAAAAGAAGAAAGCAATTGAAAGTTCGAACGTGAAGAGATGGTTGCTACTCCAACAATATTCCTACTGGAACAAATTTAATATTCTTGTGCTTATTTTAATTTATAGTGTTCAATCTTTTGGCATAAATATTCAGTAATCCAATTGGAACGAGTTATTTTAAATTCGGTTCATCATGCAGTGTCAACTTGCTACAATATATAATTTCAGATGCAAAATAATAACTTATTTGTTCAACTTCATCGTGCATGCCCAACATTTTGTAATTAACTATGATGAGCGTGAGGAGCATTAATGATTTTCAATAATTCCAAGATATGCGTGCAAAAATTAATCATTGAGAACAGAAAATTTAAAAGAAGTTTAGAACTTTTTCTTCTTCTTTTACAGTTAACCGAGACCAATGAGGTTGCAATGGTTGCAATAAAACAGCCCACAAAACCCATCCTTATGTAAATTCATATATATATTTTAATGTTATCAAACCAGCAAATTAACCTAGCAATTAGTTAGATAAACTGCTAAACCAAAATGTATATAAAAGGATGCTGTGCATGTCAATCATATGGATTTTGTTGAGACTTCCACTCACAACATGTATATACAACATCGGTCTAATTTTATGGATTCACATCACATTAGCTATATATGTATCTGTGAAGTTAACACTGGAAAGTGCTTCTAGCTCCACCACTATAAGTTATAGTCTACTCGTTGATTGTTGAATCATGATGATTAGAAAAAGGAACAAATTAATGGCACGCCTACAAGTTGAGGTTTTCTTGTCTTTGCAGGCAGCACTATGGGGAATTGGTGGCAGAGCAAGATGCATGTCTCCAACCTGTTGCCATTGCCAGAGGTAGCACAGCTCAATTGTTCATGGCCACCCTCCAATTTGCTTGATGTAAATTAAAAGTTATGATTACCCAAAAAAAAGAAGAAGTCAAAGCTGCTACAGTGAGTTGTGCTACTTGGGCGTCGACTTCATGGATCATGTAATCTGATTCCTGGACATGTATGGATAAGTGATCAAGTTAATAACAAATATTGATGATTAGTTGAACCTTACGCACATGTGTTCGAGAGTCTACTGTTACAAAGCAACTTTAGTAATTAGTGGAAAGAATATATCATTGTCATTCTCAATTTGAACATTTACAAGAACAAGAGACGATATTGAAAATTGATTATGACACTGGTTCATAAATTCTCTTCGAAACAGTTTCATAAGCTCCCTCAGATTACAAAGGAAAACTAAAGCACAACAAAGAAACATGAAACATGAAGCTTTTAGCATATTTTGAAGGGAAGTAATGAACAACTCCCAAAAATTGCTGACCACAAAAATCCTCCCCAGTATGAATAAAAATAAAAGATCAATGAGGGAGGAGGGGAGAGAAACTATCAGATTTTAATCAAAAAACAATTGAAATTTTAGGAGATTGTAGAACAGAGAATCTAAGAGAAGCTATGAGGAACAACATGTGGCTTTGGTTCCAGCAGCAGGCTCCGGTCCGGGGACAACTATCTTGGTTCCTTTAAGCAAGTTGGAGTTGCCACCAGAATCAGGTTCATCATTGGCCACAAGGGCCTTCTTGCTGATGATCCTGTAAATGTCTGTGAGAACAGTGAGAAAGGCAGTTTCAACGTTGGTAGCCTCAAGCGCAGATGTCTCCATGAAGAAGAGATTTTCGCGCTGCGCAAACTCCTTAGCATCTTCAGTTGGAACTGCTCGGAGGGTTCCAAGGTCAGATTTGTTGCCAATTAGCATGATCACAATGTTTTTATCAGCATGTCCCCGCAACTCTTCCAGCCATCTTGCCACATGGTCAAATGATGCATGCTTTGTCATGTCATAGACCAGCATCGCTCCCACCGCTCCTCTGTAGTATGCGCTTGTCACTGCCCGATACCTGTTGCAGCAGAACCATGTCTCAGAAAGTTGCAAGGAAACATAAAAAGCAGTTCCTAGCTATCTATGGGTGATGATTCTAATTATAACAATGAGATGCTACCGAAACTTCAGCGGATTTAAGAAAAAATAAATTGAAGAAGCTGATATGAAGACTGAAGTTTTACTATCTTGGCATGAACTTTTATAAGAACAAAACTTATATAAGCAGAACTGCAGCGAGATTTATATACGGAAAAACTGCCGAGAACTGGTTCTTGGTTTGTGTCAGAGTTCCAAATGTATATGATTCTGCACTCTTTCATAGTATTTCTCAGTTAATTACAATGACCTAACAAGGATGCATGCATTGTGCTCACAAAAGGCTGACAGCTTCAAACAAAACTAAAATTTTGTCCATGAGAATTGTATATACCATACTAGCTATTTTTCTTATACATGTCTAATTTAAGGAATTCATGAATAAGAAAAAAACTGTTAGCACCAAGGCTTTAATTTTGCCGATAAAATGTGTAAGTTAGAACTTATTTAATTTTGATGAGTCATACAAGTACAGAGTAGCTCAAAATACTTTTATAACTAAAGAAGTTTCAATTACCCAAAAATGCAAAGGAAGTTTCAGAAACATTTTTTAGTTTAATTCACAGTATCAATTTGCAAGACACATTTACTGATCCTTAAATAATCGACATCAAACAAAAGTTCAATCTCCAAAATCAGTAAAAGAACACAACAAGGAATCAGACCTTCAACTTATGAGGGCTCAATATCGGATCAGTGAAGTCAAAATTCTTACTTCACCTTTTTCTGTTAATTAGTTTTCTGTTAATTAATTGCTTTTAAGATGACTTCTAATAAGAAGGCAAACGGGGAATCAAATGACAAACTATGACAGTTCAGAAAAGCATCCAGCAAAACAAGGATTCTTGTCTGAAGCTCGAAGGAGCAACACACAAAAATAGAACAAGGACTGAAGTCACTTCCATTTTCCTGGTCCATGCTCAATTATTTTCGCCATCTATATATCTAGATTAACAATTTAGAACAACATAGTATATTAGTACCTAATGATGAACCAGCGTTTGTGAAGTGAAAATTTGATACGATTAATGGTTTATAAATAAGTGGAGATGGCTAAATTTGCATGAGATCGTTGTTGCTACATTTTCATTAGCTCAGAATATACACAGAGTTCACCCAAAGCAGCCACTTCTGAGGTGTAAATGAGATAAGAGCCTAAAGCTGGCAAATCTTTGAACATCTGTTACATATTTTTAGATATATGAAATTGCCATGCATCGATTTTGGTTCAGAGGCAGATAATGTTATAGACATCATCATCTTAAACGTAAGAGCGTCCAATTTGAATACGAAAAATAGCTGTTTTGTTCGTTCCTTCAGGTTTATAATGCGGCAAACACAATTTTCAGATGTATGAATGAATCGATCGATCAATGGAGACAGAGGAAAAAGGCATAACCTTTCCTGGCCGGCGGTGTCCCAGATCTGGGCCTTCACGGTCTTGTGATCGATGGCGAGGGTGCGGGTCTGGAACTCGACGCCGATGGTGGCCTTGGAGTCGAGGCTGAACTCGTTGCGGCTGAAGCGGGCGAGCAGCTGCGACTTCCCCACCGCCGAGTCCCCGATGAGCACCACCTTGAACACGTAGTCGATCTTCTGGTTCAACTCCCCGTACGCCGCACCCCCCGACATCGGTTCCCCCTCCCACCTCGATTACTTCCTTTCTATGCTTCGTTCTACCAAGAACTAAAAAGTGTTCCCTTTTCCGCTCCGCCAAAGTCCAATCAATTGGATCAAACAGTCGATTACCTGCAAATGCGACGGCCAAGAAGAAAGAAAAGAAGCGATCAAATCGAACCGCGAAGGAGCGACGAAGAAGGTCATCAAGTGCGCGGATCGTTCTGATCGATTGCTCTTTTTGCTTGTTACCATCTGAGCAGAACAAGAAATAACATTTGAGGGAGGAAAGGAGGGAGAAGGAAGGAAGGAAGGAGAAAAAAAAAATTAGAGGAAGGAGAAAGGAAACCAACCACTACGAGCTTCCACGTCCAACGGCTCCTCTCGTGCGTACGTGCGTGCCTCTTGCCTCTCTCTCACTCACTTCCCTCTACATTATTATTATTATTATTATTATTATTATTATTATTATTATTATTATTATTATTATTATTATTATTATTATTATTATTATTGTTGTTGTTGTTGAATTAATTCCTCACGTATTTTCGTATATTTATAAAAAAATGAATCAATATTTCTTCAGAATTTCATTAGACATAAATCTTTTTGTCATAAGGTGAAAAAAAATAGAGAAGGGTTGAGACTTTCATATTTAATTTAATTTAATTTTTTTTATTAATGAAAAATCGAACAAATTTAAAAAAAGTTGAGACAACACAGAATCAGCTGCCGGCGATTTTAAATTAATGGGACGGAATGAATCTATATAAAGCCTTCAAGACAATTTAGGATCGAGCAGAACACAAACCACATCGTGCCATGTTTCGAGCACAATCCACAGCGTCATGGAGGTTTGTTGCTCTGATACAAAGGATATCTAGGCCACCATCACAGAGTTCTTCGTGGATCATTGCACCTGAATGTCCAAACTGGGAGTATATTGAGATTACGTGAGCATATAAGCAGTATCTATGAAGCATCTAACAGTTTGTAGGAACAAAGTTTTCGAACTCATTAACCAAGAAAAGGAACGTACAATAGTGATGCCTCTTTGGTGCCTAAGAACTTCCATAAGCTGCTTAAAACCATTCTTTTCTTGATCATTCAAGAACTAAAGCAAAAGATCACACGAAGCAAGCTGTTAAATGCCTCTTTTATTTTGAAAGAATTCTGCGATAGTAATATAATTGTAATATCATAGGTCCTCTGATTCTTTCCTTAAATTGTGCTGCCGGGGAAAGAATATGGTTGTACGTGACTTATTACATTGCCGCTAACACTTGTGATACTTCAGAGAAGTTTACCCCTGAAACGAATATTTCAAAGATTTTTCTGGAGGTGCATAATTGGATTAGATATGAATAACAAGATACATCAAATTCTTAATTCCAGCAAGCACATTACAGGAACAACATTCAAGTCTTATGTACCTTAGCACTACCACCAAGAAGGATCACTATCTTGTGTTCAGAGACCCATTAATCCTGAGTATGTTGATTAAACAATGGTTGCTTTGCCATCATCGACCCATGTTATTCCATTAGCATCCTTACTAGCATATGTACTTAAGAGAGTGAACATTCTCATTGACGAAAGGTTACAGTCTTACAGGTTAATGTGAAAAGAAGAGTACACGAAAAAGAAAGAGTTTTCTTATTTTGTAACAATATACACCAGTATGATATTACAAGAGAGGTAAAGAGAAATATGAAAGTTGTAAGACTGACCAACTCGCATCCTCTGCGGCAAAGGGTTGAAGTGCTCCACCATCGAATTAATGGAATTATTTTCACTCCCAACATCCAGACCAAGGACACGTAATGCAGCCACGCATGCATTCAGATAATTGTGAGTTCCAATTGCCTTTTAGAGTCCAATGGATAACTGTCTCAGTAGTTGGAATGCTAATTAAGGTGATCTTTACCTCAGTTTGTAGCTTCAAATTCAAACATAATATGGAATTCTAGCACATCAGCACGATTTTGAAGTTCATCTTAGAAAGCAGAGCATACCTTGAAGCCTGGAAAATCCCCAATTCAAGCAACATTGCAGTCATCTTCATAATTTGTGAAAGCTTCATTTAAATATTGGTTTCCTGTCATCATAATATCTGAATACAAAAAGTCAACCCTTCTAGGAATTGGATGGACATGTACTAATTGAATTTAAAAAAAAATCGAGGTGTCACTTAATTTTACTTAGTTGACTATCTAAAAATTCACCCTCTTAGAAAACACTGATCTTGGTTTTCGTCATTGTTGCTGCACAGAAGATCTAAAAAATCATCTTATGTCATCTTCTGCTCCAGGACATTTACTTTTGATTTGCCAGTGATAACGAGCAAATCATAAGTAAATCCAAAAAACAATGATTACTTACAGTGAAACCAAATTCCAATCTGTGTCATGCTATCTGTTTCAATCATAATTTTCTTGAACCAACATATCCTCAGAAAATCATCATCTAAAATCTATTATACCTCTAAAAAAAAGTATTTCCTATAGCGTTATAAAAGAATCCAGATATAGATAAAGGAGATACCAACTGTGAGGAGAGCCAGCTTGTTGTGTTTCATATTAGAAACTAACTGACATTTTATCACAGGGAAGTTCTACATCATTTTGTGCCTCTCCAAATGACCAGATATGAGGTTCAGAATAATAGCAACCTTAAGAGCATGTCTAAATGAGTCAAGAGATGAACTTCACATCAAATGGTGAGCAGATAAGCTAACATATATATCTTAAAAAAAAAGAAAAATGTCGATGTGGGATCTTGGTTTGGTATCTGCTAACCTCCACTACAGCAACTTTAGCATTACACTAGTTTTAAAAGCTGGCTATCAAAATAATCCAAGTAATATCCTACAATGCCTGGTGAGAGGGCATAAGTTTTCTGATGTGAAACCTTTCAGGTCACCATAAGAAAACCCGTGCTACTGGATTGTCACAAACTAATGAACTACCGAACTATAGCCATCCTCTTTTGTACTTACGTGATGGAACCTAGATCTAGTAAGATGATAAACACGAGTTCTTCCTCTTTTTGCTCCTTACCTTCTTTTTACGGTAAAAGTACATTCTTCCTTTTCTTTGGAGAGGGTAAATGATGAGAATCTTGTGCACTCATCCAGCTTTATTACTGAGATGTTACGTTACATGTCGAGGTTACAAAGTATTATTATAATATAAACTTGCTTAATCTCGCATCAAATTTTTCCCTATGCCTACAATATTTTCAACACAACATCTTTCTTCTCTAAAAATATTCTCATTCCATTGATGCCAAATTAGGGGTGGCACCCGAGCGGGGCGGGAGTATCCANATTTATTATCATTTTATAACTACATGGATCAAAATATAAATAAATATTAAGTTGTGAAATAAGATATACATAAACAAAAAAGTAAATATTATTCGGGGCGGGGATCCCCGCGAGGCGGGGACATCGATCCCCAACCCCGACCCCGAAAAACTCTCGGGGCAAAATTTTCAACCGACCCCGCCCCCGCGGGGAGAAAAAACCCCGAGGTCGGGGCCCCGGCCGGGGAATCCCCGCGGGGATCCCCGCCCCTCGGGGTGAATTGCCACCCCTATGCCAAATGGACCAAAGAAAAGCAAACGATATCGCTCGGCACCCTCTAGACATATGTACTCAATATTGAGATCCTGTTCTCCATATTTGAATGACCTCCAAAAGTCTTCCATCGATGCTACATCAACCCGCCGACACCCAGCTAGACCTCTCTTGACACTAGACAATAAAAAAAGATGGTTGTTATCTTCCATAAGGGCCTCACAAAAGACACACATGATGTATCCGCTTCTTGTGCCTATCTCATCTTGTAGCATCTGGATGTTAACCTATCTCGTCACAGTAGTCATGCAAAAACTTTTACCCCCAAAGTTATCTTAGTCTGCAATATTAAACGACAGTCAATGCGTATCTCACTATCATCTATTAAGTTTTCACTCTCCAGTAGCTTGTACACCCCAGTGACCAAGAATCGACTAGCTGACCAAATCCATGAATGTCAAGAGACGTTTAGATATATTCCTTCAAGTCTCCCCATAAGTTGAATGAAATCATCAACACGCTGCTTTGGAAAAAAGATGCAAATTGTGTCACCAAAACCCCATTTGCTATAAATGTCCCTAATCAGTAGCTAATAACATTAGAATGTTTGTCTTGTGCAATAGCATACAATCTCGAGAAAATCCTAGAGAAGGGTTCATTAGAGACCCAAAGATCCTCCCAAAACAAAAATCCCTACCAAAGCCTAAGGAAGCCACAAATTGATATTTGATTCTCGGCAAAGCTACCACAATACTTCTCCAAAATGATGCGGCCCCACGAGGGATTGATAGTTCCCAAGAAAGAGTGTGATCGTACAAGCTGTTGTTACCAACATCCACACATTATTAGAATTATCCATAATTCGAGCTGCCCATTTTGATAGGAGAGTGTCATTGTTTTTCTAAGTGATTGATTAGTCCTCCTTTTGATATAAGTGTACCACCAAATGTAAACCTCTTCTCGAATTTCTTGGTTGTCTCTTGAAAAATTTACTCCGTAATGCATCAATTGAGCTGAATCACACTGTTTGACATACGAAAGATAGATATATAGTATATTAGAATGACTAACAATATTGATTTTACCAAAATCAATCTCCCTCCTCTTGACAAGAGTAGTGAACACCAACCCTCCAGTCTTTCTCAACGCGCACTACAACAAGATTCAATCTCGAGATAATATCTTGTTGTCTGAAAGTGGTAGACCCAAGTATGATATGGGAAAGCTATATATGCTCGTCTTGAGCTTCACTGAACATTGTTGTGCCTCCTCTAACTCCATACCAAAGTGTATAAATGATGATTTAGTGTGATTAATTTGAAGACTAGAGAAGTCTCCAAAAATATCGATGATCATATAAATTTTCTTCTTTTTGAGGGGAAATGTGAGAACACTAACAATGACATTAAAAAATATAAAGCCATATACTCCAGTTAATCTTTTATATTTTCTTGGAGTTATTTTTAGTCATGAAACCAAAGAGCCAACGAAAGTAGATAAATATAGATAGAGATGTAGATGCATAACAAGACTTCAATATCAAACAACAAGTCAAGGATAAATCACTGAGGCTATACAATGTGAAAAAGGAAAAAAAATATTGAAATGGTACCTGAAACATATCCTTTATGGAATGTGCTTTCAGACATGTTAAGGAAGCTTCTGGAAGTGGTTTCCCAAGATTCCCTCAAATGAAAGTGTTAATCCCAAGTTACAGAATCTGTATTGCATTATGCATAAGTGCATCAAGCTATAACATTTAGCTGGTTATAGTATACTTTCACTAAAAAAGCAACTTTTATTGAAGCTAATAGGCAAAAGCTTTTGCTGTAAGATTGGATAAAGAATCACTGACACATGTTCTCCATCTTTCACGAAATCAAGTTTCTTATTGTAAGTGGATATTTGTCGGAACTCTAAATGATCTTTTTTGTATTACAACAATATAACAACGATTATGTACTAATGTGCCATGAATGCAAGCCAGTCAAATGATTAAAAGTGCCATCACAATTTGAGATAATAACTATAATACTTAAAGCACTCTCAAAATGGTGATTCCCAAAGATCTTGAAAGTGCACAACAAACTGCAGCTTCACAGAGGAACACTGGATCGATTACCTGACCAGAAAAAGTACAGACGGTGGACTTCCCATTCATGCCCGTCACTGCTAAAACCTTGACATTATGCGGCAACACTTATGCTACAAAATCCAACTCGGACATCATTTGGACATCAGTTGCTTCCCCTGCCATTTTGTGGCAGATGATAAACTTTATTTCAATATAGCCGTAACATGCAATAGCACATGATCAACTTGAGTTTGATTAGTAGAAAACATAAAAGGGTAAAGTTCAAGGTTGTGGCTTTTGATACTAACTGTACGCAGCAGTGAGGACAAACCCGTACTCCTCGAGGGGAACTCCAGGTGGAACAAGAATACTGTCTGCATTAGACATGAGCACCGCAGCCAAGAATTGTTTGCAGGCCATCGTACTCGGAGAACTGGGGATCATTCTGCAATCATATCAGTGTAATTGTTAAAAGTTTGTTAGAGGTATATATCGAGCCAGACAGAAGAAACATATGCAAAAATATTACTTCTAGTGGGATGATCTGTTGATGTCCATCGACGGCAAGAACAAGCGCCTCTAGCAAATCGGGATATAGTCTTACTGGGTTTCCTCTCTGCGTCATTCCTTCATTCATGTAGCGTGCAATCCGCAACATTTTGGTCCTTGAGGTTGACAATGGCGGAACGAACTGAAGCCTTGAAGAGCCTCGGGAGCCCGCGCCGCTGCTAAGGACCGCAAGGGGAGCTCCTCCTCCCATTGGAGAGAGCAGAGCTATTGATGCACAATGCGGAGTCGGCAGCAGAGCTTTCATACGGCACGAAGATATGTTTTTTTTCTCCCAATCAGGCATAAAAAATTATTCTTGATGGCTGGAGAAATGCGAGAGGGCACAAGAGCAATCGCATCAAGCGGTGCAAAATCGATATATTCCGTGTAGACATTGAGCACATAATCTTTATACATCGGATGTTGGATTTTGTTTGAAACTTTAGATATTTAATTAATTGATTAAATGAAACTTTCGATATTCAAATTAACAAATAAAAATCAAATTCATATGTAAAAACTGATCAAAATAAAAAAGACAAATAATCAGTATTCAAGACAATGTTCACAACAATGCCATAACAGAAAGTTAAAGATGAAAACATTGAAGGTCTTGTTGATTAATTGATTGACTTCCAAATATCTCAATATGACACTCCAAATGTGACAATGAAGGTTTATTTGAATATTTATGTTCGTCAAAATGAAAACTAAGATTAATTTTAAAAAGTCTTACAATCAGAAGTGCTTGCAAGCTGCACCCCTCTGGTTCTGCCCATAACTTGACATCTAACACAATGAGCTCCAGTTCAGGACCAGCAAATGATTTTTAACTCAGGACAGAACAATGTCTTTGAAAAATCACCTAAGAGACTTTTCAAGGAAATTCCTAGATATATTTATGATAAATGGCATATAATTATCTATTATCACAACAGTGGAACATATATTGCTCACAAGCATCTAGGAAACGAACTAAAACCAGCATTCCAGTGCGGCATGGATGAATAGATGAGACTATCATCCAAGAAATATGACATAGTAAATTACAGAGATAGCCAGATAATAAGCCCAAATTTGTTCATCAAACAAACACAAATTAAAGCTTAGACACCACAGCTAACGTGCAAACCCCTTTCTCCTCGATCAACATGGTTTCTCAGGTTTTGCAAGGATGAGCATTGATATACCAATCTTCTTGCCTTCATGCAAGGGGCACTGACAAGCAGCCACTTGAAAGAAAATCCACAAGGAGGTTCTTAAATCAGCATTCAATAAACTTCTCATGTAATTCTAGATCTTGTCGAGCTTTTCTGCCTTGACCACAGGATTTGCTTTTGCAATAGCATCTCTAGCTGCTGTTCGATAATCAAATGTGCAGTTGTGCTTATCAGAATAACGGTGCATAGAACAGAAAAGATTCCCGCACCGACACGTGAACCCAGTCAGACCAATCCGTTTACTACACATATTGCATCTATTTGGACCTGACTTTACCTTCGTTTCTCCTGCCTCAACCAGGCCTAAAGGATCAGATGGCTGTGCAGTGATAGACTTGGGCACCATGGATGCGGATGACGCGTCCAAGTCAACTGAGATAACCGGCTCCTTGCCACTGCTGCTGCTACTTCCATTTCCCTTAACAAGATTGCCTATTGAAGATGCTGCCAGCTTGGCCTGCTCCTGCTTCAGGATCATATCTTTGTGACACTTGGAGCACATATTCATCGTGGCAGCACTGCCAAAGAAGCCACAATTGTTGATGCAAAGAATGGGGCCTTCTGGGGTTTGGCATCCAGTCTCGTCATGCTCCATTATTCAAGTCCTAAAACAGATTATCAAAGTTAAATCAAAGAGGACATTCTAAGTTTAGATATTGATTTATGAGATTTCATGGAAACAGATTCAACGGCATCACTGGAAGAATTCAGTGTCTCCAAGATGAACTTGGACCTGATTGAAAACGTTTAGACCAACAAGTTAACCCAAAGAGGCTTCATAAATGCATGTATGCTCAAATATAGGGAAAAGGGTAAGACGACAACCGCACAGATTTGCAGAGGACAAATCCCAGGGGCACAAATAGAGACAGATATCATCTCACAACCATTTCCTAGGCGAAGACAATTGACATCTTTCAAATCTTCAATGAAAATTAAATAGAACAGGAAGTTTGCAATATAAAATACTGAGAAGATGATGTCTACATCGTTAAGGGTCTGTTTGGTTCAACACTTATGAAGGGGAAGGGAAGGGAATGGAGGGGAAGGAAAACTAGGAGAAGAAAATGGAAGAGAATGGAGGTAAAACAATTAACCTTGTTTGGATGATATAACTAAAGGGAAGGAAAGGGAATTATAATTTTTTTGGACGAATATATCCTAATGTATGTGTTTATAAATTTGAATTACATATGGATAAAATTGGAAGTGTACTATAAATATTTCTTTCCCCTTCTTTCCACCTCAATTTGGGGTTGAAAGAAAAATGGACATTTGGAGGGGAATGGAGGTAAACGAAGGACACATTTCCCTCCATTCCCCTCGGTTAAAAACACAACCAAACGAAGTTAATCGATTAACCTCCTTTCCCTTCCCCTCCTTTACCCTCCTTTTATCCCTAACCAAACAGACCCTAAAGGCCTAAACTTTCTTCAACTACTGTCCCAGATGACCGAATTCTAAGAAAGTCGAAAAAGGAGAAGATCCAATCAAGTCGGGGCCTTTCTTGCACAGAACGATATGGACATGACTATAATTGAGGAGCAGCAGCTAAATTACTCATTTGAAGCAGTAAAATCGAACCCTACCACAACGAAAATGGAACAAAAAACAATAAGAACAGATTCGCAATAGAATTAAGGACCGCACAACGCACCCGTCAGACTTGGCCTTCAACGAGACGGCACGACTCCGGTGACCGACCGATCCACGGATCTCCCCCAAAATTATCAGCTTCAGCGATGCCCACCTGCCAAAAAAAATAAGTAAAATTGCAAAAAAAATGGATAAAACAATCGAATCAAATCGACCAACCAAGCGATCGAAATTGATGCAGAAGTAGGGGAAAGAACCCTGATCTGGGAGGGAAGAGAGGAGGAAGGAGAAAACCCTAACCCTAGCGGGTAGCAATCGCCTGCGAGTCGTGGGAATCGAGGGGGGAGGTGAGAGAGGTGGTCTCGGGAAGAAGTAGGCCCTTTGGCTTGCGAAGGAAAGCATCGTTTTTTATATACATTTTAAGATGGACAAAATTGAAAAGGAAACTTATTTTTCTTTTAACATAAAAAAATGGAAAGCAAAAAGTCAGAGGATTAGTTTTGATAAAAATAAATTAGTCAAAAAAGAAATTAAATTCAAGAAAAAAATTCAATATATAGAAAATCTATCTTTGAAATATAAATAAGATAACTTTATGAGAGAAAAAAACAAAATTTTATTTTGAAAAAAAGTAAGTAATTTTTCTAAAACGTAATTTTCATTCCTGATCGATCAAAATTTATTGTTTTATCGGTCAATCATTTTTAATAAATAAATATTGAATGATGAAATTATCTTTTAGAAAAAAACTAAACAAACGAACTGAGAAAGGAAAGCAACTTTTTCTATTTGACATTTCATTAATTTAACAGAGAAATAATATTCAATCAAATTAATATTATTTAACTAGAAAATGAAGAATTTATAATTAAAAATAAAGAAAATAAGAAATTTTCTCAATTAATGCTTCATTTGTCCCGTCATGTAAAGAATTCTCAGTAAGGTGATTTTGCCCTTTTCTATAAAATTCTCCTTTTTATTTTTATTTTTCATTTACTATTATTATTATTATTATTATTATTATTATTATTATTATTATTATTATTATTATAGTTTATGTATTGGAAAAAAAAAGAGAAATATTTTTGCGGTGCGATCCTTGTTTTTTATTTAGTTACAACGTTATACTTTTGGACAAATATTTACGTCAAAGAAAAGTGCAAAAGCTTTCTATTTCATTCCACAAATATATGATGTGAAGCAATCGGCAGTTACATGGAAGCTTGTCTTCGTATGAAACAATGGTGGAATGCATGTATGGCTTCCCTCCTGCAAATTGGCAAGCAAACTAGTAGAAGAGCCCTGAGACATGAGCGATCTTTCTCCACTCGGGGCCTTCTTTTCGAGTCAACTGCTCCTTCAACGTCGGATGGCAGTTGAGCAAGCTGAAGTATTCGAGCGAAGGAGGAAGGCCGCTGTCGGGAAGCCACCGGACCTTGGCTCCGTCCATTATGCTCAGGCTCTTGAGCGTCGAAACGTTCTGAAGGCGAGCGAGCAGCTGGACCGAGTCAAGCTTCGGACACCTCTCAACATTCAAGTCCTCGAGGGAGACGAGAGCCGGCAGCCCGTCACACGACTCCAAGTTGCTGCATCCCTCGATGCTCACCTCTCGGAGCATAATGAGGCGTCGCAGGATGCCTGCTGTTGGGATGGACGTTATGTTATCACAGCCTTCCACGGTCAGTGAGGAAAGATTGATCTGATTCTGCAGGCACGTAAACAGAAGCTGGTCGCTGAAGCCGCAGGACCTGATCTCCAAGTACTGTAATGAAGAAGGCAGGAGGCTGCAGCTTTCGCCATCTTCGTCTGAGCTCGGCGAATCCTCGACACGTGGACAGTCACTTATGTTCAGTTTCTTCAGTGCAATGAGTGCCTCCAATCCACCAAGTGATCTCAAGTTTTGACAGTTATCGATGGTTGCAGTGCTCAACGAAGTGAGTTGGCAAAGTACATGCTTGGGCGGAAGGGATGTTATCTGTAGACACCCTTTAATCTTCAAGTTGGTCAGGGATCTCAGGCTCTGCAAAGACCTGGACAGTGATGCATCCACAAAGCCACAAGCATTGATTTCTAGATGTAAGAGAGATGAAGGTAGGAATCCTTCAGCACTCTGATTAAGCACGTCTCGGTCCGCCGTAGCCGAAACTAACAGCTTCGGGCAATCTGTTAATCTCAAATGTTCGAGAGATGTCAAATCCTTAAACCCTCCGAACGTTGATAGCCTTTTGCAGCCCGCAATGTGCAACTTCTGGAGTGCAGTTAGTCGGCAAAAGACTTTTGCTGGAGGAAGACATGTTATGCTTTGACAGTGATGAATGTCCAAAGTGGCAAGAGATGTGAGGTTGCACAGGCACCTTGACAATTGTTGATCATCGAAACCACAGGCTTCCAATATGAGATGAGCAAGCAGTGAAGAAGGCATAATGATGTCATTTCCATCTTCTGAGAATGCCGATGGCGTCAATAGCTCAGAGCAGAATGATAGGATGAGTTTTCTAAGAGAGATGAATCTTTCAAGTTTTTCAATTGATATGGGTCCTGCACATCTAACCTTCAATAGTGCCACTGCCTCAAATTGGTGGTGGTGAAGGAAGTCTCCCCATATGTCCATTTTGCCATCAACTTCCAGTGAAAAGCAAGGTTGTGGTTGGCACACAATCAAGGGTGATAAATCGATTCCCAGTGAAAAGCAAGGTTGCGGTTGGCGCACAACCAAGGGTGAGAAATCGATGTAAGTAATTGTATCTCTGATTAATATGCTTGTTAAAGCCGAAGTGAAAATCGGCAACTCTTTTAGTTGTGGGCAATCCTTGATCTCGAGCTTATGGAGCAAAGGAAATGATTTGCACTCTCTATCCTCGCACCATTTGGCCAAAAATGGCATGTCTTGCAGAAACAAGTACTCCAATGAGGGGAACCCTTTGAGCTCTCCTGTGCCATAAAACTCAGGACCAATGTGCTCTACCGCATGCATTCCGCGAATTTTGAGGACCTTCAAATACGGGAGTTGTCCAAATGGCGGCAACAATTTCCATTTCTTGCATTTGGTCAAGCAGATGGATTCAAGATTATGCATCCAATTCATCACCAGCCAACTGGGGGACTCACAACCCATGTAGCCAGTGATATCCAACACCTCAAGATTGGAATGTGGTTGAAGGCTTTCAAGTATACCAAGGTGGTACCTCTTTGTTCTGTCAGAGGGACTCCATTCTAGATGCAGTTCCTTAATATGCTTTTTCTGGCGCAGATTGGCCCCAAGGGCCTCTTCCTGGTTGTTGACATTCTCAATATCTTTTATGATGAGTGAACCTTGGAGCTCATTCATGAACATAATCTCATCAATTCTGTGCCCATTTTCCCTTGAAACATGGAACTCAGGTAATTCCTGGAGATGAGTTAGTTTTCCGATGCCCCTTATCTTAGACACAAGATTGATGTGCACATTCAAGTGTCTTAAGCTGATCAGTTTATTCATCTTTGCTGGAAATTGACCAGACCAACACCATTTAGATGCAAGTATGACTTGCAGATGGTAAAGCTTACAGAGTGATGTAGGCAAACTGCTCAGAGTGTCGCAGAGGCCCAAGTAACGCAAATGAATTAAATGACCGATACTTTGAGGCAGCTCTTCCATGGAACATCCAGTTAAATCTAGAACACGAAGGCTTGCCAACTCTTTAAATACATAACTCTGAAGGATGTAATCAGAATCGATGAACACTAGAGTGCGCAAGTTCTTCAACTCACTCAGATTGGAGAGCTGAGGTTGGTAGCACTTGTTAATTGATAAGTGGCGAATGCTCAAGGGAATGTCATGCCATGTATCTCCTTCGACGCAAAAACACTCATCCTTGGAGACAACTTGAGCTAAGTCGTGCATCAGATCATGCATAACGAAATGCATCCGACCATCATCCTTTTCTACTCTTTGAAAGAAGGATCTTGACAAGAGGTCATTGAAGTATGTTCTTCCCGCAACCTCCATCTTGGTGCCATCTTCAGGCTGGATGAAGCCTTGTGCCATCCACATGTAGACCAGTTTTTCCTGTTCAAACTCCCAGTCTTTTGGGAATATACTGCAGTAAGCGAAACACTGCTGCAGGTGGGGTGGTAGGTTCTGATAGCTCAACCTCAAGACTGGCATAATGCCACTGTACACATCAGTTTCTAAAACACTCTTCCATTCATCGATTTCAGAGTCGGCACTGAGCATTCCTCCGATTACCTTCACCCCTAGAGGAGAACCCTTCAGCCGTTTTGCTATCTGTCTCCCAATTTTCTCCATTTCAGGATTGCTGTTCAAATTTGTGGAACCAAATGCATGGATTTTGAAGAGTGACCAGCAATCATCATCCTCCAGTCCTTTCAAAGTTATTGGCGAGGCAGCATCAAACATCTTCGCCACAATTTCCGACCGAGTAGTGGCCAGTATCTTGCTCCCCCGTCTTCCGAATCGCAAGGGAGCCAAGATTTTCTTCCATCTATCTCTGTTCTGCCAGACCTCCATTTTTTCATCTAACCACACATCATCCAGTACCAACAGAAACTTCTTGCCCGACAGCTTGCTCTGGAGCACTTCTTGAAGCTTGTTGAGATTGAAATCTGCCGATTCGGCATCGGCATCAGAAGTTGCAGATGACAGGATCTCCCTGGTGAGCCTGACCTCGCTGAAACTATCCGAAACACAAATCCAAATCTTCAGATCAAAGTGCGTGACCACTCTCTCATCATTATAAACGACCTGAGCAAGAGTTGTCTTCCCCATCCCTCCCTCGCCAATAATAGAGACCACGAGCTGATCTTGGTCCCCAGAATCTAGTAGCAGTCTGACAACCTGGTCTCGCTCCTTGTCGCGTCCCAGGATTCGGTCTTCAAGCAGGAAGGAGCTGGTGGCGCGCCACGGCATGGCCTCGAGCCTCGGCACTTCTCCGTCGTGTCCAAGGCCGGACGCCTGCAGGAACCTCTCTGCACAGGAGTTGGCTCTGTCGAGCTTGCTCAGTACAGTCTTCAGTTTTGATCGGAGCGTACGCCTGCTGCGCGTCAAAAGAGGAGTGGCCGTGAGACGACTCACCTTAGTTCCTGCGCGCACTTGGGATCGGAGGAGAAGGTAGTCGAACTCGTCCAGCAGGTCCTCGGCCTCGTACACCGCATCCTTCATTTGGCGCAGCAGCGTTCGCGTGGCGTCCTTGGCGCGCCACCGGCGCTTCTCCGCAGCTGCGACGACTGCAAGGATCTGGACGAGCGTGGTCTTCAGATTGTGCAGATCCTCCTCCATGTCTGAGCCACGGAGAAACTTGCTCAGCACGTAGGAGCTCGCGGAGTCGATCATGGCTTCGATCACCGGAGACACAAGCCATCCGATCACCGCGACCTCTGCCATGACGCAGTAACAAAGTAAGAACGGAAGGAGATGATCGGACAACTGTGGAAGGCGCATGGACTTGACCATTTTTTGTCTCCATGACTTGACATCCAAACCAATATAGCAGAATGACGTGGCAGTTTTGGAGAATAACATGGTCGCAGTTTGACTTTTCTTTACTTTTTAGTGTCAAACAGCTACTCATCATTTGAACCGGGACGAATGCCTTAATCAGTGTGCGCATTTTTCAGAAACTGTCACAAAAACTAATTTGCATATGAACTTTCTTTTCCGATCAGAATACTAGATGTTGGTCCAATTATATAATATACATATATCGCATATATGCAATAAAATATTTTAAGTGTGTATTCTTTTATTATGACAAACGCTAACAATTATTTTTCTAATCATGAATTCAAATTTCGATTGAGTGGAGCTTCCAAAAGTCATTCGAAAATATGTTTACCGCATCAGCCCAGACGCATTACCAATTTTTTAAAATCAATTTAGATTGACAAATTAATATCAAATGATAACATAGCGAACACAACCTTATATTTGTATCTTCGATATCGGATCCAATTTAAGTTACCATCCTATCACTTGCGCTTTGTGCTCTTCTTCTTGCCCTCCAGACGCTGTCGTGCCTTCTCAAACTCTTCCTCCGTTGGCTCTGGTTCGGTCTTCGAATCGCACTGGGCAATGACGGACGAGAGGAACGAGTCAAACTTCTCTTTCCTTTCATTCCTCCTATGAGATATTATAGCAACCAGATCTACTCCTTCCTTCTTTGCTCTGCAAAGTTGGGATATATTAATACATTAACCAGAAGATAACAAAAATGTATTTTTGAAAGATATTTCTTACTTCTTCTTTCGAATTAAAGGATCAGTAGGTGGCTTAGTCTTGGAGATTTGTTTGGCCCATTTCTGATACGCTTTGGTGGTCTTCAGCTCTCCTACAAATATTAAATATTCAAAAGATTAACTTACCAAGAAATTAGTCATGACATCAACATATCTAGTTAACATTGTGGATGAGCATGCACATTCAAAATGCAAAAATGATCATAACTAGATGAAAAAATGAATGCTTATGACATTTTCAAAGACTAAGTCCACGAGAAGCTGGCGATGACCCTCACCTTCAGCTATTGCCTCATCAATTATATCTTTGAATCGGTGAGAATCAAGCTTGGGTTCCGAACAAATCATTGAGCAGAAAAGCCTGAAAAGACATAATCAAGGACAGGTCTTCTACCCAACTTTTGCTATATATGTTTATTAAAAAGAAGAAAACATTATGGTCCAAAACATGTCAAATACCTGTCCATATTGCCTTTGAATTGGATATAGAGATCTTTTAGATCCTTCTTCTCTGAATCTGAACCTCTGTAGTTAGCTTCGAATTCTTCAATGTCAGCCTCAGTAACCTTTAAAGAAGTAAATCAAAGAGAGATCGATGTGGCTCATTAAGCCACTATCAAATGCCATTTGAAATTTGAGTAAAAGAAATATTCATTTTTCAGTTATTCCTCCTGCACCCATTAGCCATGACTTTGTTTTGGCAGTGAGTGAACTCAGATGGACCGACTGCCTAGGCAATTTCTAGAACAATTAGGACAGGTAATATATTATAAGTTCACCCGACATACAACTAGAGAACTCTGATATATATGAAAAGGCATACCTTTCTGTACATTGTTCTGAAATATTCTTGTAGATCATCTGCAGCTTCCCCAACAAATGCCTGAACATATCTCAAACAGCAATAAGAGAAATCAGCTATCTACTTATCAATCTAAATGCAGAAAAGGTAATTCAGAACATGGGACATCTAAAGTAATTACATCATCACCAGCATAACCAGTCTCATCATAAAGAGCCCTTTTCTCTTCATCGCCAAGAATGGATATTACTTTCTGCAAAAGCTGGAATTTTTCCTTGGCTTCCTGAAATGTACATCAGTAATCAGGATTTGTCAAGTAGACGTAAAAAAGAAACAGAGTTATCACTAAATCAGACCTAGGGATAATGCATTACCTCATCGCCAGGATTCTTATCTGGATGAAGCCTCAAAGCCAATTTGTAGTATGCCTTTTTTATTTCCTGTTGAGAAGCTCCCTTATCCACACCTAGAATCTGTTCCAAAATAAATATTAAGGTACTTGATGTTAGTGAATTTTGAAAGAAATCAGCATTTCCACATAAAGTAGAAAAGTAGACAGATTTTAAACATGTGATGGAAATATTTGTCCAATTAACTTCCTAAATTAAAAAAGGAGCATAACCAGATATGGGCAATATCAAGAAAAGAAAAGAAAAGAAAGAAGGAACAGGGAGTCCTAGTGTTCCGATAGCAACGATTGAAGGGCATGCCAGGGCATACTATAGGCTACTTATACATACATTACTTTTGCACAGTAATCAACTTACCTGAGTAGTATCCTCAAAAGAAGGTTCCTGACTAATCTACAACAAATTCTCCATATACCTTTTTAAAAGGAAATAAGTCATTCAATTGCAGATCCAAAAATGTCTTATACAAAAACTGTCCGTTTGTTTCAGTTTTTTTTCTTCTTGGGTTTACAATAAAATTGTCCTCTTTATCACTCCTTAACTATAAAATTGTTCACATACAGGTGCTGAAATATTAATGACTGTTTGCAAAAATCCAAGGATTCTTGTTGTGATTCAGTTTGTTCCTAGACAGAGGTTGCATTTTTTACATATATAAAGATTTGTTCTATTTGTACTAAAAAGGTGTTCTTTAATTTCGTTGTGCCTGCATATGCACATGTTTGTAACTCGCTTAGAAAAGAAATTCACTATTCAGGGTGAGCATGGGTTCAACCTGACCCGCCAACCCGATCAACCCGACCAATTCAAAAAGTTTTAAGTTGAAACCCGACCCGACCCAAAAAGTTTTGGGTTGGGTATGAGTTGAAAGCTATGTTGCATAGATACAGGTACGGTACCGGTACCCGATACGGACATGGGTACGAGATACACCATTTTTTTAAATTTAGGGTACGGGTACGGCGATATATATATTTATATAATAAATTAAAATTGAATAAGGTAAATATGATAGTAATTAACAATATAACTATGTTATATTCTTATTAGAAACATATATAAAAGACTTAAAATGAGATAATAAATCATAAGAACCTTAAAATATATATTTTAAATATCAAAATCCCTAATTCCTAGTCATTCTTAAAAATCAAGTCAACAAATAATATATGTTAAAAAATAAGTGGACACTTTGTAGCTTGTACTTGGGTGTAGACCAATCATTTACCACAAAAAATAAGTGGACACCAGCTGTCATATTTCTTGATTTCCCTCCCTCTGCTCTCTAATATGTGAATGTGGTGTCTCCCTTATTTTTTTACAATCTGTCCTTCCGTGTTCTCAACATTAAACGAAGATAAAAAAAAATCTGAGAGGCAACAGTATGTTTTTCTCTCTTCCCTTTGTTTTAAATGCTCCAAATGCAGCAAGCAGATATGATTTCTTCTTCTTCAGAGTACAGAAGAAGAGAAGGGCTCATCTTTTGGTAATGGTGTTGTTTCCTTTGATTTTTTTTTCTTTTATTCCCCATTGGTCTTTTGCTCTTCTCACCATCACCTCGGTTTGAGTTTGTTTTTTTTAGTTATACCTATTTTTTGTCACAGAAGATGCAAAATGTACCCTAAATCACGTACCCCATTTTAATTAATATTTTATTAAGATTGGGTATGTACGCTAACCGAACCTGTTACTTACCAGGTACAGGTACCCCATGAGATCTGGTGTACCTGTGCATCACTGGTTGAAAGAGTTATAATCCAAGAACTCGGTACCCATTTGACCCAAAAATATTAATGTTAATAACTATTTTATACAAAATTACTAAATTGCTACATAAATTTGGTACTTATTATCCTTAATCTTATTTATTTCAGTTATTACCTTTATTTTGTTTTTATTTTTAAACTTATATTTGTTCTTATCAAAAATTTAAAAAGTCAAGTTCAAACCCTCTTTTTGGGTCTCAACCCGACCAGACCTGTATTTTTCTTTTTCGATTGGGTCCATTTGCTCCAAGTCCGCATTTGCTCCAAGCCCGAGCCGACCCAATATAACCTCTATACACTATAGATGTGAAGGGGAATCATGATGTACAAAGTGGTGATCCTGAATCAGGCTGCTCTAAAGCAAATTGAAAATGTGCAGGGAATTTTGCTACAACCCTAATAAGGAATGATGATTCCATCACATCTTGATAGCGATTTCAGAGACTGACAGATGACTATGCCATGGGCAAAATGTCAAAAATCAGCACTCTTGTTTCCGCGTCAGTCCATAGGATCACAATATTCCATTCTTTGTGCTATAACTGATTAAAGAACGGTGCATAATTATTGATCTTGGAACCAAGAAGATCACAGCAAATACAGGATTGATAGTCAAAATCCACGAGGAAGCAATAATCATGATGCATCACTTCATTTGCAGTGCGAAAGCGTCGAAAATCACGGACCAAATCAACACAGCCGGGTGCTCAGAGGACAGCGATAATGACGTGATTCAAAGATGCAATATTCATGCTCACTAACTGTTCGATGAAAGTACTATGACAGCAATAGCCCAAGATCATATCAAATCACCCCGAAAAGGATGTTCTGAAACATCCCAAAGAAGTGGACGAAATAGGAGTTGCGGAAGAGATCGAAGCATTACCTCGTACAAGCTCTTCTGTTCGGACGCGGACGACGTGCCGGCGCCAGCGCCAGCGCCGGCGTCATCGTCCACATCCACTCTGTCGAAGTCTTCGGCATCGTCATCAGAAACGACAGGTCTCTTCTTCTTCTTCCCCATCGCTTTTTTCCCCTTCGTTCTTCTCTCAGTCTGGAAGCCAAAAAGCGCCCCGCCAAAACCTGTTCCCGCGTTTCCAACCTCCCGCGCTTTCTACGAATCTCTCTCGATCCTTCCGCAATTTTATTCTCATTGGGCCGAAATGGAGAATGGGCTCAGCAGTAGATTGAGAGGCCCATGTAAATCCGGGTGCAATTTTTTTATTTTCGAGCATATATGAATATAATAATATTTTGTTTATTTAGTTATCATTGTTAGAGTATAATAAGGATAATAATAATTTAATCGCACAACTTGAAGATAATGATAATTATTACTGGATTAATATAAATAATTATGATTAAATTATTATCATTTTTATTAATTAAAGTTTTCTTCTGGCATGTTTTCAGACAATCAATAGGATTGTCCTGAACTAAATAATTTCTACGCATGCTCGTGAGATCAATTTGGATACATAGTAAAAATTGATAGGCAATACGAGGTTGGACTACGTGCACCCTCGTTGTCTCTATTATATATACACAATTAAAGTAATGATATTAATAATTACTGTTCCGAGAAAGTAGTTTAGGTTTTCGCATGTTAGCCACAAATTTGGCAAGTAACTTTTTGTTTGTTGTAGAATAATCGTTTGAGTGAAGAGCAGAAGAATTATTGGCCACTTACGAAAAAAAATAATTATCATCAACTTCAGGTCAACCATTTGTAATAGTCATAAATATTAAATTGTCAAACATACATTAATTAATAGTTTTCTTATTGAGCTTCAGGTCAACCATTTGTAATGTATCCATCAACTTCATAATATATTTATAAGAAAAAGAAAAGTTCTTTTCTTTTTCACTTATTTATTTGCTTGCTTGCCTGTACATTGTACAAATTAAGGCTGCATAATTAAACCTTCAGCAGTTGACTTGGTGCGGCCGTACACTTCTTTCGCTGTCGACTAAATGTGAATGTGTGTGTGTGTGTGTGTGTGTGAGAGAGAGAGTGAGAGAGAGAGAGAGAGAGAGAGAGAGAGAGAGAGAGAGAGAGAGCATGAACAAAGGCACAACAAAAGTAAATTTTATCGCAAACATGATTGTAACATACAAAGATGCACACCAAATTGACATTGACACCCAGAAGAAGAAGAAAAAGGAAAAGCTTAAGAATCATGCACAAAGAACAAAAGAAATGAAGAGAATTTAGACCCACACACGACAACACGCACAGAGAAGAACTAAAAGCATCTTATTAAGTCACTCTGATCCCATGCATGCGCGCAGGTTAAACTGGACATGTCCATCGAAATCTCCGTTCCATGCACGACGACGAGACGCATGCATGCAATCATAATTACGTCGCTTCTAGTTGAGGTAGACGGCGAGGAAGGAGAGGAGGGAAGCTCCGATCAGAGCTCCCATGGCAGGAACCTGCATCGCGAAGGAGGCCCCGCTGGGCGGCGGCGGCGCAGCCTGAGGAGCATGCATATGTCCTTCATGGGCCAACGCTGTGGCCGCGGACGCGGCGACTACGAGGGCGGCGCAGGCGATCTTCTTCATCTCCATCAATGCCGGCTTCAACTGATCTGGAACCCCAAAGACAGATGAGAAGCTTGAGGGTTATGTAGCTTGTATTATGATCTCTCAAGCTTCTACGTACTCTTCAGCTGCAGGGCTCGAGGAAGAAGCCAAGGCATACGGGGGACTTTTATAGTAAACTTCTCCTGTCATTTTAAGTTTTCAAAAAGTCATATATTAACACATTTAATATGCTGATTAAAAATAAAGAAATAATTGATGATTTGTTTAATCCTGTGATTATGGATATATGATGAATAATTAGTGATAATAATTAATAATCATTGTTAGTTAAGAGATCTAAGGAGCTGGAGAAGAGTTTTAATTATGTCAACTATATAATCCAACTGTTGATTGGCCAATGACCTAGTTGTAAATGAAGTACAATGTTGGAAGTACAAACCCAAGGCCTCCACAAGTACATCGAATGTACAGATCTGACTTAGATTACAGACTGTCGATGACGAAGCAAATTAATAATAAAAAAATGTTTGCATTATTGGTTGACTTTCATGATTTTTCTTTTTCTTTTCGGTATAAATTTTGATATCCATAAGTTTAACTGCTCGGGAATCAAATGCACACACCTTGAAGCAAAGGCACTTCCCTAATTTAGTTATGCGATGTCTCTTTCAGAAAACTCAACATATGCTTTCAACAATTTGGATGCCACCAACCAAATAATAGTAGAAAAAAAGAGAACAATTACAAGTGCAAGCACAAGGCATAGGCGATGAAGGAAGCTGCCACACTGTTTGGATAGGAAACTCAGTACATCAACTAAATGTAAGTATGTAACACAGCAGCTACCTTAGAAGTTAAATCATCACATGCACATGGAATTAATTATATGAGAACCTTTTAGTTTTCCTTCTTGATCGGGCATCAATTTTATCCTGGGCCCTCTATTCCAATCAGTTATCTGCATTTCATTCATAATTTGTATTCTGCAACATCCACTCGCAGCTGAGGCATCGCCAGTCTCAAACATGGAGGGTGAGGATGTTATTTCCTTCAGCACCAGCTCTGGCCAATTTTGATCAACAATGAAAATTTTCTTCATCTCTGCAATCACACGTCTGCTGCCTGCATCCCTCCTGCGTTCAGAAATGGAAGATATCGTTCATGTTTATGCATCAAATTGCAAGTTAAAACCTGCAGGGAGTCCTTAACTAAGCTAGATGATCTACTTAAAAAGATCATGACAACAGTGACATCGCCTCCTTGAATTCTTCCGAGAGGAAAGATGGATGGCTGAATAGTCTCTATGTTTTAAATCTTCCCAGATATATAACAATATCAATATGCTCAACATAAAAGAGATCTATTTGATTGAAAAAAGACTAATTTCTCTGAACAGCAATGGACGGTACAAACAGAAATTTCAGATTATAAGCAGAATTGTTTTACCGTGGCTGTCACCTACCTTATAACTGAAAATATTTTAGTTGTGATAACCAACCCCAAAGTTGATATCCCGGTGCATTCCTATCATTAAGTGCATATTCAAAATGGAGAGGCCCCAAGGGTGAGTCCACCGAATGCCTACTCCAGATCCAGCAGAGGCAAAAAAGAAGGAATTTCTTCAAACTAAGCTCAAGTAAACATCCCCATCCATGCATTCTTTTCAATGCTAAAAGAAACCTCATGGTTTAAGACATGAAAGTAAAGAACAGAAGCACAAGCAGTCTCACATATTGTAGTCTTTACTGTTCATTCTTGCATTTCACATGTTTTATCAAAGGTTTTGGAACTCTTTGACCACAAAAGAGTTTGGAACTGTAAGTTGCATACACTGATTGATGAATTAATTTACATAGAAGAACTTATTGGAGCTAGAAACTCATGATAGCCATCCAATTCTGGCAGATGTTTATCACAAGAAGAAACATGAAATGAAACATTATCACCCACCAACAGAAAGGATGTTTATCCAATCAAAACTGCATATGAACGTCCTGATCCTACAGCACCTTCTCCATAAACTCTAACACTATTTATCCCACCAATGGAAAATGCTTCATGAGGAGAGAAGTCACCAACCCACTACCTCCAGAAACACTAGTATACCAAAAGCATATTACTGAACAATCATGAAAAAAGTCTTACATGACAGCCAGACAATACCAAATGATTTAGCAGATAAGAATAGAGCTATCATCCAAGAGTATTCCATGTTTTTCGTTATTAGTTTTATTGTAGTTATAGTAACTCATTCATGTTATAAATACATTGATGAGTTAAAGGTTTAGGGCAACCTTTGAAAAGTTGTTTATCAATCTTGTAATGCAGTTTGGTCCATTCCACACGGACAACGGAGATTTGTCCTCTCGAACGAACAAGTTATTAGTTGTCATTGTGTTTAAGATTCTTGTACAATAGTACATGTCATCATAAGCATTCTCACTACTAGTAACATTTTATCTTATTTTTATTTCTATTGTTATTGTCATTTATATTTCCAGCTTCTATCAGTTTTCAAATTTCATGTCATCATAGGCATTCCCACTGAAATACATAAATCACTGCAAATAATATTCTGCTTTGTGGGATAAGAGAACAGTGCACTCAAGCAATAACAAAATTGTTTGGTTGCAAAGAATCATTGATGAAACCCAACTACTAATAATAAAAGCATGTGTTCCTTCCAGTTAAGGGACTGCTGTAAGAATCTCTAGTGATGGGGTTGCCTTTATTATCACGAGCAGCAGTACATTAAGATCACAATAACACAAAGGATAACCCAATAAAGAGTGAACATTTAAAATAAAATTGAAAAATAAATAATTAATTGTGATCTGATAAGATAGATTATTTAAGGAAAGAATTTTCTTTTGAGGAGAGCACAGAATACAAAATAGATGGAGATGAACAGCAACATCCCTAAGGAAAAGAATAAAAGGAAGGATGTCACCAGTCACAAGAAGCATAGACAGTATAAGTATGATAGTATACCTGAAATATTACACCAGCTGTACCACTAATTTGGGCCTGAAAAGCCAACCATATTCAACTCCAGCAGTTACCCATCCAATGGTTTGGCTGTCTTGTTCAGAGTGGTGGTTTCCGTGCACTAGAGTTCCATGACTCCTAGATGGCATTTGGACACAAGAACATATGTTCTTGTTATTTCTCGAAACTAATCGATTAGGCAGATAAATTCTAGTATAGTGCTTGGATGAAAAATCATAATGATGGAGAACTAAAAAGTTGATTATATGTTTTAATCCGATAGGTGTTTGGATGAAATTCTAGAACTAAAAATTTTTTTATTTAATTAAATTATAAAAATGATATATTTTTAAAAAGATAAAAATATTAAATATAAATTAAAAAAGTTGTAATATTTTAATATTATTCAGAAATTTATTAATATAATATAATAACATATTCCATATAAATTCATGAAATGATATCAAATTAACCTTTTCAATGAATTTTATATTTAATATAAAATTTATAATTAATAAAGTAATCAGACCCAAATATAATCTAAACTATGGATATGCTCTTTTTTGTTTAAAAAATAATATTAACACTAAATTGTTTGGTGTTATAATTAAAAGTTAATTAGTGATAATCTTTTTAATGAGTTTACATTTTTGTTAACTTAGGCAAAAGAGTCAGTTTAAATAAAAAAGAAATATTTTTAATATCGTCAATATATAATTTATATTTTTATTTTTACCATAATTAATTCAAACTAAAATCTAAGTTCTTTAGTTTTATAAAAAATATCACATTTATTTTAATTTCGACTATACTATCTTTTAATTAAATAAAGATTATAAATTTTATCGAAATAAAAAAACAATGGTATTATATATAATAATTATAATAATATAACTATGCTTCTCTATGTTATTTATTTTAGTTATTATGTTTTAGGTTCAGAAAATAATTAATTAATGTATTATTAAACTAATATATAATTTTGTAAAAAGTCACATCATGAATAAAAGAAAAAAAAGTTGGTTCTAACCTTTTGTTGGAACCAGCTTTAGTTCTTGCCATTAATAAAAACTGAAATCACCAAGTTCTGATCACATGATGGTTTGATCTGAACTTGAATCTTGCAATCATTACTTTTCCCTTTTATTGTGTTTGGCAGAACTAATCAGAACTAGGGCTAACTTTGACCTTAATTTTGGCATCCGAACAAGCTCCTAGAATTCTTAGAAAAAGAAAAATATAAGCCACATAAGTTATTACCAATACAAAACATATCTTAGAGACAAATAAGGTACAAGATGCATGAATCATGATTGTTCTTGATGTTCTTTAGTTATCTCCTTCAATCCATGGATAAGTGTAGTTAACACGAAATGTTGAGTCAATTTGTCCTCTTTTTAGTAAAACATTAAGTTTTTGGTTCCCCGCAAACCACCCCCCTCCCCCCAAAAAACAATCTATGAGAATATGCAAAGCTGCAAAGATCATAGAATAATTAGAAGACAAATATATCATTACTCATTCACAAGCATAAGTTCACATTGAAAACAATTGGAATAACGCTCAACCCTTGGGATGGGAGAAAACAACAAGAAAATTACCTTTCAATCAATCCTGAAAAATGTCCATCTGTTATCCTACAAAAACAGCACAAATCACAACATTATTTTAGGTCAACCATTGGTAACCAGGAAGAAAAACCTTTAACCTATTGATAACAGCTTTTAACAAGTGTTACCCACTTGAAATTCCACCACTTGCAGAGAAGCAACCACTAGGATGTTCCACAAGATTCATAATCCAATCAATCTAATGCAGATCTGAAATACATTGAGGAAGAAGATAAACTTTAAATAAGTTCATTCTGCACTCAGCAATGACTCATTAACATGACACAATATGTGAACGTCACATGTATGAACTAGATGAAGTGAAGTGTTTGACAACATATAAGAAACATGAGGCAAAAGACGAAAATGGAGACATCCAGCAATAGTGATAACACTTAATACACATAAGGGAAGGCCGCTCACCCCTGGCATGCTGTGGAATAATCGTGACATCATCCATGATTCCCATGGTTAATATAATTTCAACAGCCTTTTCCCTTATAACCTGCTGTAGACCTAACATTAGGGAGCAAGAAAACACACTAATTAAAAAAGGTTAAAGATAGCTATTAAAAGAACATATAGATTTTTCAAGCAATGATAACCAACCTGCCCTTTCTTTGTTTCAGTTGTTGAATAGTTCCTCTCCGTTTTGCCAGTAGTTGGTTCACCACTGAATACATCAAAACCAAAAAGAAGTACTTTCAATAACTTCCAAAATTTCAGTGGTCAAAATAGAGTTGAAACGTGCATGGATTCTCAGGATTTCTCCTCACATTCTTCTGTCGAGAAAACGGATGATGATTAACATAGATTCAAGCTATTGAATTGCTAGAAAGTCTAACATGCAAGAAAAGGAAAAGAGCAAAAACTATATCAATATAATTGTACAAAAGCAAGTAACACTAACCAAACTGGTTAACTCACACTGTCATGGCACCGCCCATTTTTATGGATTTGATCACTTGATCCAAATGTCTTATGTTGGCTATTTTTCATGCAAAACTAGGTGCCCAAAGATTTAGCAAGTAATCATCTTAAATTAGAATAGCAATAAATGAGCTGACGATTTAAGAAATGAACCAGGTTTATATGCAGACTTAATACGATGTACAGTAGAGTAGAATAGAAAAAGAAGGATCCACATAGCCTTAACTACTTTAACAGAGGTTAAGCTGATGTCATTTAAGAAAAAACATAAAGCATTTCCCTTGCATTGTAAAAGAACAAGAGCTTGAATCAGTGGACTAAGCCACATCAGCGAAAGACTGTAAAATCACTAAAAGTCTGCTATATTAAAGTAAAATGCTAAAATGATCCAACACAAAGGTCTAGGCAACCTGACATAACATCATGATGGTACTAAAGAACTCAACATAAATAAATTTGAAGGTACAACTCGATGACATCCTACAATATACTCAACATAAGACCAGAAGATAACATGTGCATCTGCATGTACACGCCACCATCATCATCATAAGTACCTAATTTCTTGCAGGGTCCAGATGTAGGAGAGGCGAACCTCTTGTGAGCTAATGCCCAGTATGTAAGGCTCAAATACGAATAAAATAAAATAATAAATCATGCCTCAAGGTAATAACATAAAAAGACATGAAAAACATTATTCTTAAGCATCATCATTATCCTCTTTTAAATGTTAATATCATCATCATCATATTGTGAAGAGCTCTTCATTAATTAAGGGAGCTTCATGTACTTTCATGCTGCATGGCATCAGTGCTTATACAGGACCACGAGCAGGTTCCGTTGCATAGGTATGGGAGAGGACCATGCAACTGGAACAATGGTCACGGAGTAATTGGGGTCACGTAGCCCCGGGATCCAACCTCCTGTCCCCCTCATCATCCTCCTTTTTCTCCCGATTTTGCAATCAGTACATGGAGTCCCGTCAATTACATCTTTTATCTTTAATTACTATAATCACCTTATAGTGTATGCATCATCATCATGGTTAACAGACATACAATATCACATGCAGGAAAACTCTGTAGGATGACGTCATAATATGAACCGCGTCGGCAAACACGGTCCGAGTGTAGTCATGCAAACACGGCCCGTGTTCGACACGTCCCGAGTTCCTTGTAGGGTTCTGCGTGCAACACCGTTTCCAACGTAGATCGCGTCCCAATGAACACGACCGGTGCTGGGTCAGTAGATGTGCATTCCGGCAGTGACGAACCCGAATCCGATAAGGGCATCATCTTCTTCGGGTAGGAGGCCTCACACGGTCTGCGTCATATGACACGGTCCGCGTTGTCCTCCAGGTTGGCGGCGGCGACGAATTAGGGTTTCGTTATTTCATAGAAGAAAGGACGTGCCGTCAAGGTACGATCCACGTCGACAAACGCGGTTAGGGTTCGTCATCATGCATAAGAAGAATGCGCCGCTGGACGCGTTCTGCGAAAACATCAATAAAACATCCCGAAAACATGTCGGGATCATCCATTATCATCATAAAAATAAAAACTATGTTTCTCAATCATAGAGATGAGTTTCATGGAGGATTCCTAAGGACCCTCTACATACCTCGTCTTCTGTGTGATCCATCGTCGAAACCTCGTCGTTCGTCCTCTCTTTGTTGTTGTCTTGCGCTCCCCGTACGTCCTCTTTCCTCTGGCACAATTCCCCAAGCAATAAGGACATGAAAATAGTGATAAACCTTAGGGAAGATCATGCCTTACCTAGGAGAGAGAAACTTGAGGGAAGAAGAGAGATGACGGCTAGGGCAAAAGAAGAGGGGAGAGAAATCTGATGTTTTGGTCTTATTTATAAGGGCTTGGGGTAGGAGAATTACCTAATTGCCCTTAGTTAATTTTAATCAAATTTAAATTCTAGTTTAATTAAAATTAGGGTTTTACATCTAAAACCCCTTAGAATAAAAGTCGTCCAGGAGTCTTACCAAATAAGTAAGGAAACTCCCAGCGCATTTTTTCTTCTAGTTCCCATGTGGTTTGATGATGCATCCAAGCCACTTTGACCATCGATACCATCTTGTTCTTCATTTTTCTATTCTAATAATCCAGAATTTGCACAGGATGATCAATATAAGTTAGATCATCTCTAATGTTGATCTCCTCCAACTGGATCACATTTGCATCGTCATGATTGTACTCCTTGAGCATGGACAAGTGGAACATGTTATGCATATGCCCGAAAGATGGGGGGGGGCAGTGCCAATCTACATGCTTTATCGCCGATCATCTCCAGTACCTCAAATGATCCAACATAGCGTGGATTGAGCTTTCCCTTCCTGCTGAACCGCATAACACCTTTTGTCGGTGATGTCTTTTGCATTACTCTGTCGCCTACTTTGAAATTGTGATCTCTTCGCCCTTTACCAGGGTAGCTCTTTTGATGGTTCTGAGTTGCTTACATCCTTTCCCTGATCAGCTCCACTTTCTTCGCGCAGTCTTCAAAGAGTGTTGGTCCAAGCAGTCTTCTTTCTCCTACTTCATTCCAACATGCCAGCGAGCGGCATGGTCTACCATAACAACACCATCTGGGGAAATGCTGAAATTTGCATTTTCTCGCTCGCATAGCTTGACCATCCTTTGGTATTCCGCATCTTCTTGTTGAGCCTTGACAATCCTAACTACCAGGTCAAGTTGCACTCCCATGTGCGTCATTAATAACAATCCTCGCTCGGTGAGCTTTGGATTCCGCTGCACTATACTCTCCACCATGTTCCATCTTCGTACTCTCAAACATGCAAGTCCACTGGCTCATTTCCTGCTCAATGCGTCCGCAACTGCATTCGCTTTGTCAGGATGGTAGCTTATGGCAAACTCGTAGTCCTTGAGAAATTCCAACAATCTTCTCTGGCTCATATTCAGGTTCTTCTATGAAAATACATACTTGAGGCTTTTGTGGTCAGCGAAGACTTCAAATTCCTCACCGTAAAGGTAGTGCATCCAGATCTTTAATGCGAACACGACCGCTGCTAGCTCCATGTCATGTGTAGGAAAGTTCACCTCGTGCTTCTTCAGTTGTCTTGAAGCGTAGGCCACCACCGTGTCGTGCTGCATCAGAACGCATCCTATGCCCGTGCCGCATGCATCAGAGTACACCACATAACCTCCACTCTCAGTCAAAATTGTGAGTATCGGTGTTGTGGTGAGTTTGTTCTTCAATTTCTGAAAGTTGTCTTCGCATTGTTGTGTTCATTCGTACTTCACTTCCTTCTTCGTCAGATTTGTAAGTGGAGAGGTTATTTCGGAAAAGTTTCTGATGAACAGTCGATAGTAGCCTGCCAGTCCGAGGAAGCTCCGGATATCTATTGCATTTTTTGGCCTTGCCCAGTTTATCACAGCCTCTACTTTTGCCGGATCTATATAAATTTCATCCTTCGATATGATGTGTCCGAGAAACATAATCTAATCTAGCCATAATTCACACTTGGAAAATTTCACAAATAACTGATGACTTCATAAAGTCTTCAATACAATGCGAAGATGCTCCCTATGCTCTTTTGGACTCGAGGAATAGATCAATATGTCATCGACGAACACAATGACGAATTGATCAAGATATGGTTTGAAGACCTAATTCATAAGGTCCATGAATGTTGCCCGAGCATTTGTCAAATCAAATGACATTACAAGGAATTCGTAATGCCCCTACCTAGACCTGAACGTCGTCTTCGGCACGTCCTCTTCGGCTATCTTGAGCAGATGGTAGCCGCTCTTCAGATCAATCTTCGAGAATACAGTTGCTTTGGAGAGTTGGTCGAACATATCGTCGATGATAAGGGGTACTTTTTTTTATCGTCGCCTTGTTCAACATCCTGTAGTCAATGCAGAGACGCAGTGACTCGTCCTTCTTCTTCACAAATAGAACTGGAGCACCCCTAGGAGAGATGCTTGGTCGGATAAACCCCTTATCGAGAAGCTCGTGGATTTGGGTCTTCAGTTCCTTCATCTCAGCTGGCGCCATGCGGTAGGGAGCTTTCAATATAGAAGTTGTTTCTAGTACGAGATCGATATGGAAATCAATCTCCCTTTGTGGCGGTAGCCCCGAGACATCTGGGAATTCTTCCACCACCTCTATCTCATTGAGCTCCTTGGTCGGTCCATCTGTCTTCGTCATGCTCGCTAAGTAGTCTCGGCATCCTCTTCTCAACATCTTCTGGGCCTTCATGGTCCATACCAAGGATGATGTCGTAGTCCGTCATCAGGATGATCACCGAATCTGTAAAGAAGTACTTCTGTTCGATCCTCACTGGTATATCAGATACATACCGGCGAGTGTGAATAACACCCAAAGTAGTAGAGATCTCCATCGACTATTGCGCATCTTCTACTTTTAGGTTGATTAAGGCAGCAAAATCCTCAGAGATAAACGAATGAGTAGCTCCGGTGTCAAACAGTATTGTAGCAGGAATATCATCAACAAGAAGGGTACCTTGAATAACGTCATCAGGGCAATTGTCGTAGTCGTCGCGCATCTGATAGGCACATCCAGCAACTCGGTTGGAGCCTCCTCTTCCGCGACCCTGTCCATCTCTCCGTGGCTCGGGGCAGTTTATGATGTAGTGGCCCTGCTTGCCGCAGTTGATGCAGGCACCAGTCTTCTTGTGGCATTCCCCATAGTGATTCTTCTGGCAGTGGGGGCAAACACCTCAGCTCTGCTGGGGTTGCAGGTTGTTTTGACGGGCAGGTCGAGTTCATGAGGTTCATAGGGCCTTGCTCGGTCATCACGACGGTTGCCTCCCCGATCACAATGCCTCTTGTTAGCCCAATTGGGTCTAGACTAATCAGGATGGCATGGCGTAGTCGTGTTCTTCGTCTCTTCTTTATAGTTCCTCTCCAGCTCAGATGCTACTTCGGCCGCCTGGTCGATGGTGACGCAGTTGCTCCCAATGATCCCAACTCTAATCTCAGAGTTCAGGCTTCGTACGAAGCGTTTGGTGCTCTCCTTCTCACCTTCTTGCAGATTGGAGTACTTCTGGAGGCGAATGAACTTGTTCATGTAAGCAATGACATCCATGTTGCCCTGTTTCAGCTGCAGGAACTCCTTAGCTTTCTACACCCTCTTGTATGCGAGGAAGTAACGAGTGCTGAAGGCCTCCTTGAACATGATTTTTTTTTATTCCCTCTTGTATGCGAAAATACATAATAAGGCTTCCCCGCATACAAGAGGGTGTAGAAAGCTAAGGAGTTCCTGCAGCTGAAATAGGGCAACATGGACGTCATTGCCTACATGAACAAGTTCATTCGCCTACAGAAGTACTCCAATCTGCAAGAAGGTGAGAAGGAGAGCACCAAACGCTTCGTACAAGGCCTGAACTCTGATATTAGAGTTGGGACCATTGGGAGCAACTGCATCACCATCGACCAGGCGACCGAAGTAGCATCTGAGATGGAGAGGAACTATAAAGAAGAGACGAAGAACAAGACTACGCCACACCATCCTGATCAGTCTAGACCCAATTGGGCTAACAAGAGGCGTTGGGATCGGGGAGGCAATCGTCGTGATGACCGAGCAAGGCCTTATGAACCTCGTGAACTCGACCTGCCCGTCAAAAAAACCTGCAACCCCAGCAAAGCCGAGGTGTCTGCCCCCACTGCCAGAAGAATCACTATGGGGAATGCCACAGGAAGATTGGTGTCTGCATCAACTGCGGCAAGCAGGGTCACTACATCAGAAACTACCCGGAGCCACGGAGAGATGGATAGGATCGCGGAAGAGGAGGCTCCAACCGAGTTGCTGGATGTGCCTATCAGATGCGCGACGACTACGACAATCACCCTGGTGACGTTATTCAAGGTACCCTTCTTGTTGATGATATTCATGCTACAATACTGTTTGACACCGGAGCTACTCATTCGTTTATCTCCGAGGACTTTGCTGCCTTAATCAACCTGAAAGTAAAAGATGTCCAATACTCGATGGAGATCTCTAATCCTTTGGGTGTTATTCACACTCGCCGGTATGTACTTGATATACCGGTGAGGATCGAATAGAAGTACTTCTTTGCAGATTCGGTGATCATCATGATGACGGACTACGGCATCATCCTTGGTATGAAATGACTGTCATACCACGACGCGCGCATGAAATGCCTACAAAAGAAGATCGAGATTCGTACACCGTGGGGTGGAGGGCTACCATTCGAGGTACACCAAACTTCAAAGGCAAAATACTGGTGTCTGCCATGAAGGCCCAGAAGATGCTGAGAAGAGGATGCCGAGACTACCTAGCGAGCATGACGAACACAGATGGACCGACCAAAGAGCTCAATGAGATAAAGGTGGTGAAAAAATTCCCAGATGTCTTTCTAGCGGATGTCTCGGGGCTACCGCCATAAAGGGAGATTGATTTCCATATCGATCTCGTACTAGAAACAGCTCCTATATTGAAAGCTCCCTACCGCATGGGGCCAGCTGAGATGAAGGAACTGAAGACCCAAATCCACGAGCTTCTCGATAAGGGGTTTATCCGACCAAGCATCTCTCCTTGGAGTGCTCCAGTTTTATTTGTGAAGAAGAAGGACAGGTCACTGCGTCTCTGCATTGACTACAGGATGTTGAACAAGGCGACGATAAAAAACAAGTACCCCTTATCATCGACGATCTGTTCGACCAACTCTCCAAAGCAACTGTATTCTCGAAGAATGATCTAAAGAGCGGCTACCATCAGCTCAGGATAGCCGAAGAGGATGTGCCGAAGACGACGTTCAGGTCTAGGTATGGGCATTACAAATTCCTTGTAATGCCATTTGGTTTGACCAATGCTCTAGCAGCATTCATGGACCTTATGAATCGGGTCTTCCAACCGTATCTTGATCAGTTCGTCATTGTGTTCATCGATGACATATTGATCTATTCCTCGAGTCTAGAAGAGCATAGGGAGCATCTTCGCATTGCATTAGAGACTTTACGAAGTCATCAATTATTTGCGAAATTTTCCAACTGCGAATTCTGTCTATATCAGATTATGTTTCTCGGACATATCATATCAAAGGATGGAATTTATGTAGATCCGGCAAAAGTAGAGGCTGTGACAAACTGGGAAAGGCCAAAGAATGCAACAGAGATCTGGAGCTTCCTCGGACTGGCAGGCTACTACCGACGGTTCATCAGAAACTTTTCCGAAATAACCTCTCCACTTACAAATTTGACGAAGAAGTGAAGTACGAATGAACACAACAATGCGAAGACAAATTTTAGAAATTGAAGAACAGACTCACCACAACACCGATACTCACAATTTCGACTGAGAGTGGAGGTTATGTGGTGTAGTCTGATGCATGCGGCACAGGTATAGGATGTGTTCTGATGCAGCACGACACGGTGGTGGCCTATGCTTCAAGACAACTGAAGAAGCACGAGATG
Source organism: Pontederia paniculata (assembly GCA_001647135.1). Lineage (NCBI taxonomy): Eukaryota > Viridiplantae > Streptophyta > Magnoliopsida > Commelinales > Pontederiaceae > Pontederia > Pontederia paniculata. Next base: position 19,080 of record LTAE01001214.1, on the reverse strand, counting down.
AACTATCCTACACATGACCTGGAGTTGGCAGCGGTCGTGTTCGCATTAAAGATCTGGAGGCACTACCTTTACGGTGAGGAATTTGAAGTCTTTGCCGACCACAAAAGCCTCAAGTATGTATTTTCGCTGAAGAACCTGAATATGAGGCAGAGAAGATTGTTGGAATTTCTCAAGGACTACGAGTTTGCCATAAGCTACCATCCTGGAAAAGCGAATGCAGTTGCGGACGCATTGAGCAGGAAACGAGCTGGTGGACTTGCATGTTTGAGAGTACGAAGATGGAACATGGTGGAGAGTATAGTGAAGTGGAATCCAAAGCTCACAGAGCGAGGATTATTAATGATGACGCGCATGAGAGTGCAGCTTGACCTGGTAGGTAGGATTGTCAAGGCTCAGCAAGAAGATGCGAAATACCAAAGGATGGTCAAGCTATGCGAACGAGAGAATGTAGATTTCAGCATTTCTCCAGATGGTGTTGTTTGATACAAATGTCGTCTATGGGTTCCCAAGAACCAAGAATTACGCAGAGAAGTGCTAGATGAATGCCACAAGACGGAGTTTGTCATCCACCTCGGCAGCACAAAGATGTACAAGGACCTACAACGAAGTTTCTGGTGGAGGGATATGAAGAATGAATAACTAATTATGTTTCTAGATGCCTTGTATGTCAACAGGTGAAGATCGAGCATCGGCGACCTTATCGGACCCTTCAGCCACTCAGCATTCCAGAGTGAAAGTGGGAGCACATCTCGATGGACTTCATCACCGGCCTTCCCCGTACAAAGAGAGGATATGATGCTATTTGGGTGATCGTGGACCGACTGACGAAATTAGCACATTTCCTGCCAATGAAGACGAAGCAAACGATCGAGAGCTTAATGGAGTTGTATGTACAAACGAGATTATTCGACTACACGGTATTCCTGTTTCCATCGTGTCGGACCGAGATCCTTATTTTACATCCAAGTTTTGAAAGGGCATCCAGGAGGCATTTGGGTCCAAGCTAAATTACAGCACTGTGTTCCACCCGTAGACGGACGGACAAACGGAGCGCACCATACAGACAGTAGAAGATATGCTATGAGCCTGTGCAATCGATTGGCAGAGCAGTTGGGATACTCATCTTCCACTGATTGAATTCTCATACAACAACAGCTACCAGGCAACCATCCAGATGACACCGTTCGAAGCGTTGTATGGTAGACCATGTCGCTCGCTGGCATGTTGGAATGAAGTAGGAGAAAAAAGACTGCTTGGACCAGCACTCATTGAAGACTGCGCGAAGAAAGTGGAGCTGAATAGAGAAAGGATAAAAACAGCTCAAAACCATCAAAAGAGCTACGCTGGTAAAGGGCGAAGAGATCACAGTTTCAAAGTAGGCGACATAGTAATTTAGAAGACATCGCTGACAAAAGGTGTTATGCGGTTCAACAGGAAGGGAAAGCTCAATCAACGCTATGTTGGACCATTTGAGGTACTGGAGATGGTCGGTGATAGAGCATGCAGATTGACACTGCCTCCATCTTTCTGGCATGTGCATAACTTGTTCCACTTGTCCATGCTCAAGGAGTACAATCATGACGATGCAAATGTGATCCAATTGGAGGAGATCAATATTAGAGATGATCTAACTTATATTGAGTATGATGAGGGGGACAGGGGGTTGGAATCCGATAAGGGCATCTTCTTCGGGTAGGAGGCCTGACACGGTCCGTGTAAGGTTCGTCATCATGCATAAGTAGAACGCGACCTTTCGGCCACATACGGAAACTGGGCAATCTGAGATTTAGATCTCCACAAAAACATCGATAAAACATCCCGAAAATATGTAGGGATCATCCATCATCATCATCATAAAATTAAAAAACCATGTTTCTCAATCATAGATATGAGTTTCACGGAGGATTCCTAAAGCCCCCCTCATACCTCGTGTTATGTGCGATCCATCATCAAAACCTCATCATTCGTCCTCTCCTTGTTGTTGTCCTGCGCTCCCCGTATGTCCCCTTTGCTCTGGCACAATTTCCCAAACAATGAGGAGATGAAAATAGTGATAAAACTTAGAGAAGATCATGCCTTACCTAGGAGAGAGAAATTGGAGGAAAGAAGAACGACGGCTAGGGCAATAGAAGAGGAGAGAGAAATCTGATGTGATGATCTTAATTATAGGGGCTTGAGGTAGAAGAATTATCTAATTGCCCTTAGTTAATTTTAATCAAATTTAATTTCTGGTTTAATTAAAATTAGGGTTTTACAATCGTACTCACCAATAAAGGAGGCTTGAATCGATCGAGCACCAAAGCACGCAAGAGAGAAAAAACATAAATATAGTTTTAAAGAAATGTATACAGCACAAATTAGTATCTGAAAGACCAGCCGGATGACATCTCCGATGTGGAACTGCAACGGGCATGCACGAGTTGAAGAGCCCGCTGTCAATGGTCCGGTGCAAGTCCTCCTGCACCTCCCGCACCGCGAGCGCATAGAGTTGGGGCGGCAGGACTTGGGCGCGGCCGCCGCGGTGCCCTCGAGTCCCGCGCACTACAGCACTTCACCATCCTTGCTCCGGATCAGCACCTCGCTTATGAGCACCCGCTCCTCGTCCTCCTTGCCCCCGTATCGGCGGGGGTTGGATTCGGCGGCGCCGGAAACGACGCTGAGCAGAGCAAGGCGGAGAGGAGGAAGGATAGGGACTGGTGAGCGAAAGGGAAGGCAGAGAAGATGAGGTGATGAAGGACGAAAGATCTTGATGGATGAAGAGGCGAAGCAGACGTCCTTATTTGCCCGCGACGGCGCCCCCATTGCTGTGGAACCGAGGGTTTCATAAGGAGGAGAAGGAGGAGCTCTTACGCCATTTCACGCCGGCGGCAACGAGGTCGTTTTGGAGATGACATGCCGGTTTTCATGGTGGCACCATTTGGTTGTCATTCCACTATTAATATTTGTTTTAATTCATTTTTTACTCATGATCTTGATCTATTCAAAATAAACTTATTCTCGTCTCATGCAAGAATATTTTCCTCTCAGTTTTTTTTCCCTTATTATTATAATTAACACACTGGGATGAACAAACTCCTGATTGAAAAATGAGAAATAAAATTTTGATTTTAATCTTATTTTTCAACCTGTTTAGACGCAAAGAACATGCCTTGCTCGTTAAATCCCAATGCCTTCTCGTTTCCCTCTTATATTTTTCAACTGTGTTGTTGCGACTCCATTTCTTTTTAAAACTATTTTGCTTTGACTTGATATGCAAACAAAATCTCCATTTAAAACATTGAAGTTGTAGCATCATTCACAAGAATTTCTTTAGAATCAAATTGCCTACAAAACCACCAGAGGTAGCAGTCATTTGCTTTCAAAATTATAAACTGTGGTGACACCAAACAATTGGCACCTCACTCTTTTCCATACTTCCTTTGCCACCACCCATTCAAGAAAAAAGTGACTACTGTTCTGCATTCCCACACAGTTAAATCCTATTGAACAACTGGGAATCAATTCCTGGCCTGCTAAACCGAATACAAATAGATAATAATCTTTTTACGGTAACCCCGGAAACATTTTACCTTCATTCATAAGAAAAGGGGGCCTACATGTAAAGAAAACATTCAATCAAATAGAAGACCTCAAAATCTGCAATCTGGTATTTCATTTTTTTTTTCTTCGAAACATCTCCTTTACATAGTTCAAAAGTTAGCAAGGAAAATGTAAAACTTGTCCTAGAAGAAATTACAATGGCTCTTTCCTAACGGTAAAAGTACAAATCACAATGGTTCTTGATCTAAAGCTCTCTTCGAGTTTGAGAACTACTTGATGCCACTGAAAGTCCGAAACTGCATATCTGCAAGTAGAAAGGGCAAGAAATCTTTTTATTAGTTCTCTGGGATGCCAGAATCAAACAAAATGATCGATTAGTGAAGAATATGTTGTTTGGTAACACAAATAAGTTCTATGAAAAAGATACTACTTGTGACAACACCATCATTGTATACAAAAATTTGTGAGCAAAAAATTATACAAAATATGTTGTTTGGTAACATAAATATGTTCTATGAAAAAGATACTACTCGTGACAACACCATCATTGCATACAAAAGTTTGTGAGCAAAAAATTATACAAACATACAACAAACCATTGTATTTATACAAGATACTTTTTCTATGATGAGGTGACAACACCATCATTGCATACAAAAGTTTGTGAGCAAAAAATTATACAAACTATGTTGTTTGGTAACATAAATATGTTCTATGAAAAAGATACTACTCATGACAACACCATCATCGCATACAAAAGTTTGTGAGCAAATATTTATATAAAATATGTTTTTTAGAGGATTATACAAAATAATTATGCAACTAAGAAGTGAGCACATTCGTTGGATAAGCAGTCATTTTAAGAAGAGGAAGGATGTACTTTGTGCTAAAATATTGCTGATGTTCATGCCAACAATGCAATTGTCTGAAAATGACATAATCAAGTTACAAACTCTGACAGTTGACATAACACCTTACTTTTCTAGGGGCATATATACATCAAATGGTTTCAGTGATAAAAAGGTTGAGGCATATTCTCAGATAGATAAATCAAACTCAAACCAAGCTTTTTCAGGAAACCAGCCTATAAAAAGAATGGAAACAAAAATAATGCTTTCTTTATGAAACCAGACACAAAGAACAGATAACAAACAATGGAGAAAGCAAGACAAATGTTAAGTGAAAGGGCAAAAGAATATAATATGACAAAAGATGATCTTACCAACAGGTTATGTTATGAGATTCTAAACAAATGTTGTGCTAACATCTCAGATAAACCTGAAGCCGGAAGGCTCTCACAGCTGAACAGTTCCTGAAGCTTTGAATCACAGATAATCAATGCATTGCCAGAATCCTGTGATAATGATACAAAATTTTATGACATCAAAATCACCATGAATCCAGTATGTAAAATTCATTACTTGCAAAAAAAGTAAAAAAAATATCAATATTTATTGAAAAAGGAGAAGCTAAAGCAGGTGTTCTAGACACTTCTGGCACTCGCAAAAGCCTTGACACATGGCTGAGAAAAGACAACAAAATTCATGCTGAGGAACAATGAAATGCATGTGTATGTCAAATCCTGTAAAAGGACCACATACTTGATATAAGTAAAAGAGCATAACTGATGTCTAATACTTACCTGAAGTTGGTTTGTCTTTATGTATTCCCATAGACGGCTGAGAGCCTCGCTTTGGCGTATTTCTCTTTGTTCACTCCCGAAAAACTTTGCTAATGCATCAGAAATAATCAGAGGAGCTTCACTGCTATCAAGTTCAGTTGCAGAAACCACATCTGTGGGCTTTAATTTTTTTGATTCCTGTTGCACACTGTCTTCTGTAAAAAAGCACATGAGGTGTCATGAAGGTTACCATGATGCACATCCAATCTCACTTCCATGTAATGATATACATACTTGTTGGCTCGAGAGTAATTATATGCTTCGCTAATAACTTATTCATCTTAAACATGTCAGTACTGTCAGTCTCAAAAACACGACGCAACTCATCATTGCAGATGATTTTCCTCTTGTTATTAGGATCTTGGAGATTATGTTGCCTAATATAATGCCACAATTGCTTGACAATCTGAAAACAAGTGAAATTTATTGGACAGTAAAAGAAAATGGATCATATAAACAAACTAACAGTTAATTAAATAACCTGAGTTCTTGCCATGGTTGCTTCACCAACAATAGCCTGAAGCTCTGGTGAAACACCACAAACCTTGTTCAAACCCCCTGGACCTCCTCTTCTTTTGGTCCCAGTAGAGGCACTGAAGTCAGATGAAAATTAATGCAATAAGTAGTACTTAAAACATCAAATTGACGTTGTCTTCATTTTAGTAAGTTTAAGACAGTAAATAGTACAATACAGAATAAATGCTGAACCACAGGAAGTCCAACAGGAAGAATGACTAAAGCTTCCTAGGGTTTCGTTTGTTTTGATGAAAACATTTTCTCAGAAAACATTTTCATCATTTTCCAGTGTTTGGTAATTCAAAAATAGTTGGTCAATAAAAAAAGATTTCCAGTTGACCATAAATGAAGGCTAACTTTGGAAAAATCGCTTACTCTTTTCAAAATGGAAATTCATTTTCCTCCCACAAAGTCATCTTGTTTTATAGACGTAAATAACTCAGAATTTGTCTAGGCGCCCAAACCGCCTAAAAGCCACACGTGGTCCTATCCCTATAAAAGGCCCGTGACAAGTGGTATATGCAAGACAATTTTCTTTCCATGTTCAAAATATATAACAAACATATGAAAATAAATTGTTTTGTCCTTTTGCATTCACTTTTCTATGAATTTATTCTTTTTAGGAGTTTATTTTCATCAAAACCAACGGAGCCTAGGTTGCTTAAGGTTAAAAACAAGCAACGCGGAAATTAAAGAATTTCAGTTCCATAAAATAAAGCCAATAAACGTGCACCAAATCGGTTTAAAGAAAGATCTCGTGGAGTCCATAAAATTTCACGCCAATGGAAATGTTTAAGATCAACACCATAAATGAACTCTTAAGGATGATAAGTTAAACAGTTATTCACGGGGTTTTTTCAACCTTTGTCACATACTTTTTTAGGGGACCTATGTCAGATGCTTGAAAGCTCCTTAGCATTCTTTTAGGATAAGGTATGCGAAGATCGAGAACTTGGAGCACATTCTAACTCAACACGAAAATAAAGGAAATAAACGAAAACAAAACAACAAATCTTGCATCAGTGCCATGATTAATGATTAATGAATTTTGTTTTATTTGGCAACATCAACACCATAAATGAACTCTTAAGGATGATAAGTTAAACAGTTATTCACGGGGTTTCTTCAACCTTTGTCACATACTTTTTTAGGGGACCTATGTCAGATGCTTGAGAGCTCCTTAGCATCCTTTTAGGATAAGGTATACGAAGATCGAGAACTTGGAGCACATTCTAACTCAACACGAAAATAAAGGAAATAAACGAAAACAAAACAACAAATCTTGCATCAGTGCCATGATTAATGAATTTTGTTTTCTTTGGCAACATCTACCATAGCGACAGTTGTCCTTTAAACACAACCACATATTCCCATTATAATCAATTATGAACTGCATCATTTCTTCATTTCAACATTGGTTTTATCATCTGATTTATGGTGAAAATGTCTTCTTTCTTGGTATAGTCATGATGTGGTACGGTTAACCCTTTTTCTATTGCATGTTATGTATAACTCTGCTAATGACCAACTGTGTTAATAAATACAATAGTGCAAGAGTATGACAGTTCCACCATATACATTCCACTGTTTTCATCCTTATGATCACATTCATACCGTAATTTTCTCTCAATCATTGGTCATAAACTACTACATGAATACTGAGCAGACAAAGAAAATACATGGATTACACAACATGAAGCACAACTAGGAAAGCACAACATGAATCTTTGCAATGGTTCTCTGATGTTAGACGTGATATCATCAATAGCTTAAGTTTGAACTTTGTTGTACAAGTTTCTTGAATAATATGTATTGGCTGAGTGCATTGAAGTTTAAAAAGCTTCAAAGGTTAAGAAGTGATACGAAGTTAACAACATCTCCCTGAAGTGACAGGAAAGGAAACAATTACAGGAACGAGACAAGTTGAACGAGGAAGGAAAAAGTTTTCCGTCCAATTACTCAAAAATATAATAAACAAAAGAATGACTCGATTATATGCCTTGATTTCAAACCATTGAGTAAGTGCAACTCTGGAAACCCCAAAAGAAACCCTGATTCAAGAAGTGCGTTAGAAGCAAAAAGAGGCACCTTTCCTTGGTGGAAGCCCCAGAAACAGGCCGAACGGCAGTGGCGGCCGGGGGCACATGTTGCGGCTGGTGGAGATGCTGTTGGAGGTGGTACGCAGCGACAACTGCAGCAGCAGGAAGTGGCGGTGGCGGAGGATACCCATAAGAGAGCTCGGGGTGTGTTTGTTGTGCGTAGGCAGAAGGGGAAGCGGCAGCGGCAGTGGCGGTTGCGGCAGAGGTGGAGGAGGTGGCGAGCGCGTGGGGTCTGGGCTGAATGAGGTGGTGCTGGGAAAGGACATATGGC